>CM068589.1:26032835-26322835 GCA_035048485.1 Pteria penguin | reverse complement strand
TATATTTGTACCTCTAAACACGTATGGAGGGCCCGGCCCCATACTGTATATACTTCCCAAAATGTACGGAGGGTTCCATACGGTATGTTTGTACCTTTTGTCATGTTTAGGGTCGCATGCGGTATGTATGTACCTCTCAACATGTATGGAGGATCCCATGCGGTATGTATGTACCTCTCAACATGTATGGAGGATCCCATGCGGTATATATGTACCTCTCAACATGTATGGAGGATCCCATGCGGTATGTATGTACCTCTCAACATGTATGGAGGATCCCATGCGGTATGTATGTACGTCTCAACATGTATGGAGGGCCCCATACGGTATGTATGTACTTCTCAGCATGTATGGAGGATCCCATGCGGTATGTATGTACCTCTCAACATGTATGGAGGATCCCATGCGGTATATATGTACCTCACAACATGTATGGAGGATCCCATGCGGTATGTATGTACCTCTCAACATGTATGGAGGATCCCATGCGGTATATATGTACCTCACAACATGTATGGAGGATCCCATGCGGTATGTATGTACGTCTCAACATGTATGGAGGGTCACGTACGGTATGTATGTACCTCACAACATGTATGGAGGATCCCATGCGGTATGTATGTACCTCTCAACATGTATGGAGGATCCCATGCGGTATGTATGTACGTCTCAACATGTATGGAGGGTCACGTACGGTATGTATGTACCTCTCAACATGTATGGAGGATCCCATGCGGTATGTATGTACCTCTCAACATGTATGGAGGGTCACATACGGTATGTATGTACCTCTCAACTTGTGTGGAGGATCCCATGCGGTATGTATGTACCTCTCAACATGTATGGAGAGCCCCATACGGTATGTATGTACCTCACAACATGTATGGAGGATCCCATGCGGTATGTATGTACCTCTCAACATGTATGGAGGATCCCATGCGGTATGCATGTGTTATTCAACATGCACTGAGAGCCCTATACGGTATGTATGTACCTCTCAACATGTATTGAGGGCTCCCTGTGGTACGTATGTATTTTTCAATATGTATGGAAGGCCCCATACGATCTGTTTGTACGTCTCAATATGGAGCATTGTGGAAAGCTCCCTGCGGAATGTATGCATCTTTCAACATGTATGATGGAGGGCACCATATGGTATATTTGTACCTCTAAACACGTATGGAGGGCCCGGCCCCATACTGTATATACTTCCCAAAATGTACGGAGGGTTCCATACGGTATGTTTGTACCTTTCGTCATGTTTAGGGTCGCATGCAGTATGTATGTACCTCTCAACATGTATGGAGGATCCCATGCGGTATGTATGTACCTCTCAACATGTATGGAGGATCCCATGCGGTATATATGTACCTCACAACATGTATGGAGGATCCCATGCGGTATGTATGTACCTATCAACATGTATGGAGGATCCCATGCGGTATGTATGTACCTCTCAACATGTACGGAGGATCCCATGCGGTATGTATGTACCTCTCAACATGTATGGAGGATCCCATGCGGTATATATGTACCTCACAACATGTATGGAGGATCCCATGCGGTATGTATGTACGTCTCAACATGTATGGAGGGTCACGTACGGTATGTATGTACCTCACAACATGTATGGAGGATCCCATGCGGTATGTATGTACCTCTCAACATGTATGGAGGGGCGCATACGGTATATATGTACCTCACAACATGTATGGAGGATCCCATGCGGTATGTATGTATCTCTCAACATGTATGGAGGGGCGCATACGGTATGTATGTACCTCTCAACTTGTGTAGATGATCCTTACGGTATGTATGTACCTCCCAACATGTCGGAAGGTTCCCTCACGGTGCGCTTGTACCTTCGAATGTGTATAGAATTTTTCCTGAGGCGTGAATGTACCTTATAATATATATTGATGTTATCACCCGGTATACATGTGCTAGCAACATGTTTGAAGTTTCCTTTACGGTATGTATGTACCTCATTTATACATATACATTATACATATACATTATATATATACATTATACATATACATTATACATATACATTATATATATACATTATACATATACATTATATATATACATTATACATATACATTATACATATACATTATACATATACATTATACATATACATATATGTACCTCTTAACATGTATGGAAGTTCACCACGGTATGTATGCAAACTTTCGTCAGTTACAGTATAATATATATACAATCTAATTTCAATATAATGCTGTGAACACAGAAAATTTAAAATAATTCAGTTTCAGTTCAGATCTAAATATTTTAATCATTTTCAAAGAAAGCATAAAATCATGAATATATGTTACATGATTACAAAAAGAAAAAGAAATAAATCAACTTAGCCTCGTGATAAAATTCCTTGTTTATTGCACGATCCGAGTTTCCTCTGTCATTATTTTAATTATTTCTGTTGTTTATTTTATAAATACATGTTCGAATAAATCGCAGTTTTTGTGTACATCCAGGATTAAGCATTTGAAGATCAGATCAAAATATATTAGTATTGGCGTCTTGATGCCAGGAACTGTTCAAAATGTTGCGCACAAATGTTTTTTTTTTTTTTCGAAAATGAGGAGTCTTCTATTTTGAAAGCAGTTGAGATATCTTTGTTTTTCTTTTCAAGCATTTCTTAGATGATGTTTTTCTCGAAATCACTAAGGAAAGTCATCTGCAAGGGATATCCTGATTCCGGTCCTCGTGTCATCGGTAGTGCTGCAGTTGCTGTAGTAGGTGTAGACATTACACCTGCTCTGGATACATCATCACTGACAGGATTATCTCCCCTTTCCACCAGAAATCCTCGTGGTAGAACAAGAGCCATGCCGATTAGTATAATTGCAAGCTAACGCTTTAAGGTGTTAAAGGTGTTATATGAATGCTAAACCGAATATGTGAGCATACATGGATAATTCTGTTTTATATACTGTGTATAAATTTCATTAGAATTAAGGATATTGGTTAAATCCATAATCAAGCTCCGCCTCTTTTATCCACGTGGGTAGTGATATTTTTGTCTACGTGCTTTTCCATCAATTGTACAATTTCACACCTTTGCTTACTTTCAACGTCGTTTTAACACGAAGAAGCCCCTTGAGGGTTTGTCCAATAGATTTTTTTTTAATTAACGGACAATATCGAGTAGGGTTTCACATAAGATGAATGCGTACACCAATTAATAAATGGAGATGATACCATATGTACTTTGAAGTATAAGCGTCTCCTATTTGCATACAACTTCCGTCACGAAAGTCCTGCGGAAACCTGTCATAACCATAAATATATGTTGATAAAGACTCGAAGAAGTCCTCCAAAGGGAAGTCTTGTACATAAAAAGTAAAGGAACACAAACACGCTGTATTGCAAATTTTAGACCTCACGACCTTTATCAAGCAATTTTTTAGATGACAAATACAAGACTATATAAAATCCATGTTTACAATTCAAAGAAACATAAGTTTCCCATAAGCTTACATAAGCTTATGAATCTTTGAATTGTAAACATGGATTTTTGCAATACAGAGTGTTTGTGTTCCTTTACATGATATGTTGATAAATTCAGTGTATTTAAAAAGATGTAGACAATTAATTCATATCATCACGTCCCTAAAATTTTTGAAATAATAACCTCAGACTGCATACAACCCCTCCATCGATATAAAAGCTTCACATGCTCATTTCTAGAAGTTTAAATTAAAAGAGTATCATTCGTTGTCCGGTATTTAAAAGTTAGTTGAAACACTGTCGAGTATATGGTCATGGGTATTAGCTAGAACAATTGCAAATACCAAATTGGATTAGACCAAGCGTAGAAATAACATGTCTTTCTCTTTATATCAAAGCGTTTCTCTGTTCTTTCAACCAAGCTTGTTTTCAGTTTTACAGTTTTGTCTATTTGACATGTAACGGCACATTTGTTTGGCTAAGCGATGTCATGTTTCGAATACATGACTCCCATCCACCCTTCTATACAGTACAGTTTGACAGCATCACTTGAAAGCCAACAAATTACGTGTTTCATGTACATTTAAAGTTTTTGAATCTCCTGCTTCTTTACAAATAGTAGAGAAAGGAAACTCCTTTTTGGCCTTGATCTTTTAACTGCTGGTCAATTCAAATCGTACTTACATAGTTATATTGTACTTTGGATTGTATTTACTTTGTTATATTGTACTTGGATTGTACTTACTTTGCTATATTGTACTTGGATTGTACTTACTTTGCTATATTGTACTTTGGATTGTACTTACTTTGCTATATTGTACTTTGGATTGTACTTACTTTGCTATATTGTACTTTGGATTGTACTTACTTTGCTATATTTTACTTTGGATTGTACTTACTTTGTTATATTGTACTTTGGATTGTACTTACTTTGCTATATTGTACTTTGGATTGTACTTACTTTGCTATATTGTACTTTGGATTGTACTTACTTTGCTATATTTTACTTTGGATTGTACTTACTTTGTTATATTGTACTTGGATTGTACTTACTTTGCTATATTTTACTTTGGATTGTAATTACTTAGTTATATTGTACTTGGATTGTACTTACTTTGCTATATTGTACTTTGGATTGTACTTACTTTGTTATATTGTACTTACTTTGCTATATTTTACTTTGGATTGTACTTACTTTGCTATATTGTACTTGGATTGTACTTACTTTGCTCTATTGTACTTTGGATTGTACTTACTTTGCTCTATTGTACTTTGGATTGTACTGACTTTGCTATATTGTACTTGGATTGTACTTACTTTGCTATATTTTACTTCGGATTGTACTTACTTTGTTATATTTTACTTACTCTGCTATATTGTACTTTGGATTGTACTCACTTTGTTATATTGTACTTACTTTGCTATATTGTACTTTGGATTGTACTTACTTTGCTATCTTGTACTTTGGATTGTACTGAATGCTTTATTGTACTTTGAACTGTACTTACTGTGCTTCATTATAATTTGGTTTGTACTTACTGTGTATTATTTATAATTTGGGTTGTAGTTTCTCTGTTTTATCGTACTTTGGATTGTACTTACTGTGCTATATTATATTATAATTTGGATTCTACTTCCTTTAATATATACTGCTTGGAATTGTATTTACTTCTTTATATTGTATTTTGCATTCTATTTACTTTGCTATATTGTACTTTGGATTCTATTTACTTTGTTATATTATAATTTTAATTGTACTTATTTTACTATATTGTACTTTGGATTGAAAGTACTTTACTGTATTGTACTTTGAAATGTACTTACCTTGCTACATTGTACTTGGGATTGAACTTACTGTGCTATATTGTACTTTGGGTTGGAAGTACTGTGCTATATTGTAATTTGGATTGGAAGTACTTTGCTATATTATACTTTGGATTGTACTTTCTTTGCTTAATTGTACTTTGAATTGTGCTTACTGTGCTAAATTGTACTTTGGATTGTACTTACTTTGGTATTTTGTACTTTGGATTGTACTTACTTTGCTATATTGTACTTTGAAATGTACTTAATTTGCTATATTAAATTATAATTTGGATTCTACTTACTTTGCTATACTGTACTTTGGATCGTAGTAACTTTGCTATACTGTACTTTGGATTGTACTTACTGTGCTATACTGTACTTTGGATTGTACTTACTGTGCTATACTGTACTTTGGATTTTATTTACTATGCTATATTGTATTTTGGATCGTACTTACTTTGCTATATCATATCAGAATTGGGATTCTATTTACTCTGCTATATTGTGCTTTGAATTGTATTTACCTTGTTATATTGTATTTTGTATTGTATTTACTTTGCTATATTGTACTTTGGATTCTACTTACTTTGCTATATTATGATTTTAATTGTACTTACTATGCTGTATTGTACTTTAGATTGGAGGTGCTTTGCTATATTATACTTTGAAATGTATTCGCTTAGCTATATTGTACTTGGGATTGTACCTACTTTGCTCGTGCTTACTTTGCTATATTGTAATTTGGAACATACTTGCATTGCTATATTTTACTGTGGCTCGTACTTACTTAGCTATATTGTACTTTGGGTTGTACTTAATTTGCTCCATTATATTATAATTTCGATTCTACTTACCTTGCTATATTATATTATGATTTCGATTCTACGTACCTTGCTATACTATATTATAATTTGGACTGCACTTACTTTGCTATATTATACTTTGGATTGTACTTTCTTTGCTATACTGTGCTTTGGGTGGTACTTACTGCGCTGTATTGTACTTTTGATTTGAAATACTTTGCTCTGATTGGAGGTACTTTGCTATATTGTACTTTGGATTGTATTTACTTTGCTACATGTATATTATAATTTGAATTCTACTTTCGATTCTCCACGTCTTGGTATGTCATGTGTTGATATTTACCTGCTTAAGCTACTGTATCAGATGTTATACCTCGTAATATGTATGGAGGTTTCCCTACGAAGTGTTATACCTCTTAACAAGTATGGAGTTTTTCCTATGATAAGTTATACCTCTTACAGTATATGGAGGTTTCCTATGGGATGTTATACTTCTTAGCATGTTTGGAGGTTTCACTATACCATGTTTTACCATTTAATATGTATGGAGGTTTTATACAAGATGTTATACCTCTTACCATGTATGGAGGTTTCTCTAAGAGATGTTATAACTCTTAAGATGTATGGAGGTTTCCCTTCGACATGTTTTACCTCTTAACATCTATGGAGGTTTCCTATGAGATGTTTTACCTCTTTACATGTATGGAGGTTTCCTAAAAGATATTCTACCCCTTAACATATATGGAGGTTTCCCTAAGAGATGTTATACCTCTTAACATGTATGGAGGTTTCCCTAAGAGATGTTATACCTCTTAACGTGTATGGAGGTTTCCTATGAAATGTTATACCTCTTTCATGTATGGAGGTTTCCCTAAAAGATATTCTACCTTGCAACTTGTATGTAGATTTCTCTACAAGCTGTTCTACCTGTTAACATGTATGGAGGTTTCCCTACGAGATGTTATACCTCTTAATTCGGTTAATAGACGCCTAGTTTATCTGATCATGTCCCTAAATGTTGTTAATTAAAATTCTTGAAAAAGGGACCTCAAAATGCTTAGATCCTCTAACGTCATCAAAGCTTTGTTGTACTGATATCTAGAAGTAAAATTTCAAAGGATTACAATTCGATGTCCGGTATTCAAAAGTCACTTAGAACACTGCCAGTTCGGTGGTTACGGTTTCAGCGAGAAAGATCAAACTTGCCTTCAGTTTATTTCTGCAAGTGACGGGGAATTTGTTTGTATACATACAGTTATTGCCTATTTGGCACCTGACGGGGCATTTGTTTGTATACCTTCAGTTAACAATTATTGTTTATTTTTGTGTGTGACGGGGCAGTTGTTTGTATACCTTCAGTCATACAGTTATTGTCTCTTTGGCATGTGACGGGGCAGTTGTTTGTATACCATCAGTCATACACTTATTGTCTACTTGGTGTATGACGGGGCATTTGTTTGTATACCTTCAGTCATACAGTTATTGTCTATTTGGCGTCTGACGGGGCATTTGCTTGTATGCCTTCAGTTAATAGTTATTGTCTATTCTGGCATCTGACGGGGCATCTGTTTGGCTAAGCGGTATTTTGTATACCTCCATCTACCCTTTCACACAGATATTTAAGTGCATCACATAATAATTAATGCCGAAATAAATAAAAGATAAGAAGTAAGTCCTAATGAATCAATGGATGAAGGAATAATGATAGCTTTATTCCTCAATTTCAAGCAAGTATATGTGCGACAAAAGTACCCATAGTTGCAAAGGTTTTAGTGGCATTTACTGTAAACTAGTTACCTATAAATGTAGACAAACTGGATGTCCAGGGCTCATTAAGATTAACCAATAAACAATACATCAACACATGAAAAAAGTTTTAATTATAGTGCAGTTACGATAACGTCCTAAGTCGGCATCGTAACTGCAATCGAATATTTTTCTGATGTCCTTATTTGTTTTTTCATATCATTAGTGTATATTTCAGTGGTAACTTCTGTCATACGGCTGAGTCAGTAACTTTCTTTCGTTAAGCGCAGCTTGCGCGACTTATCTCCCTTAACTGTAACATCATCCGAGTTGCAAGGTTTTGTAATAATATGGGAACATATTACGATTCCGCTTATAAGACTGATTGTTCTATAGACCAAATACCATGATGCCTCGTAAAAGCTATTCGCATAAGTCGGCTCTTGAAGGATCAAAACAAAGTGGTAAGACTTATAGCAGATGAAACAAAAATTAGCATCCCGGGTTATTATTAGGGATTTGTTTTGTTCTATTAAATAAATGCAATCCTTTCAAAAACATCTTGAAATGGACAAAATCAAATATGACGCTTTTCATATACGTTGTTACAAATAAAATACGATAAGATTTTCAATGCATTATCTGTTCATGTATATATTCTAGATATAAGTGCCTATATACCAGCTTCAATTATCATACAGATTTTTGATGTTATAGCTCCTTGTCCGTCCGTCCGGTGTAATTTGTTTATTTATTTCACTAAAACCACTGAAGGGATTTAATGAAATTTGGTAGGTGTAAAGGTTACCTGCAAGTTTTGTTTTGTGTATAAAGACATGCGGCATAGGTCTAAGAGGGTATCCTCCTTTGATATACCTCTTCAGACAACCTACATAGATTATCTATAAGATCAACAAACCGAACATATCATTTACTGATCTAGAGAGACGTCTTAAACAGTGTTATTTTTCTTTTTATTCCGAGACAAGTTTTGAAATTTTTCCACAGAACAAATCATGAAAGGGAATTAAGTGTGTATTTTGATCATCAAGCGATGTCTCTGGCGTGATTACATGGAGACAGTGATTAAATTGAAAAATATGACACTGCATTTACTCTGCTGTGTTGTAGTTGTTTTTTTTTTTCAGTGTGGGTGAATCATTGCAAACCAGCATGAACCAGTATTTCAGGATGAACCAGTTTCACCCACCTCGAAGTAACAGGTGTTTATTACTGAAGCTCATCATATAGACGAAAATATCCTTGAATGTTTATTTAAAGATTATGAATCAAGGAAATTAATTAAACATACTTCATGTGTTGATATTGATTGGCTCAGTTAATACTTTGATCGTCATCATTGACATGTGTCTTCAGAGTCGGGATGTCAAATATTTTCAGTGTGGACTCATCTTGGAAGACGGTGAACCATTGTAAACTAGTTTGAACTATAACTTTAGCATGAATCAGTTTCACCCACCTCAAGAGACTGGTGTTTATCACTGAAGTACATCATATACATGTAGACAAAAATATTCTTGAGTATTCATTTAAAGAATCAAGGTAATTAATTAAGTATACCTATGATAAAATTGATTGGCTCAGTTGATACCTTGTTCGTCATTTCATCATTGACATTCGTCTCCCAAGCATGCGCGTCACAAACATGATGTATTAGAATTTTTTTTTCCTCTTTTGATAACTTTATCTTTAAATTATATACTTTCATCATGAAAATGAGTGGATGACAGTTCCGCATTTTCCCAGTCGAAACTGGGTAGTTTCACATGGTGAGAAGCAGGAATCGTTTTGAAGAGGTGTAATAGATAATGATTAATAAACAGAAACATTTATTCACCAACTCCATAGATTTAGATTGTAAATTTGAAAATGTTTCAAATGACAATAAAAATAAAATTTCATTTATTGCGATCGTGGAGTGAGATTTACCAAGCAGGAGACATTTATCTAAAATGGATGGATTTTGTACGAATGTTATACATACATATTATTCAATTATCTCTGATAGGAAAATTTGAATTCGTGTTCTTGTCTCGTTCATGTGTTCATATGTGTATATTTTTGTATTTACTTCCTTGACTTGAAATTATGTTATAGGGCTTTTGCGACGGGTGTTGCATGCAACCAGGGGACGCTTACTCCTCCCGGGCACCTGTTCTCACCTCTATTTTATTGGGGTTCGCATTTGTCTGAATATGACACAATACACGATATTGTCCTTTTATTCCATGGACTATGAGATAAGGTTTACCCTTCGGTACTCCTTTGTTTTTACTCTTACAGATTATACTGTTGTAAATTTACGGTATGTGTACTGATGTGTGGATTTTAATTAATGTTAAAGATACATTTTTGAGAAATTTAATTCTGTTCAAAAATGGAACAAAAGAATGCGATTTTGAAGGCCTTTAATTATTACACTACAATACTGTCACCTGTTTGAAGAACGGTTGGACTAAATACTCCTCTCAAATTGAAACTTACCTAAATCTAAAGTACAAATCGGCCAATATATCATATGCGCATTTCGACATGTTATGTCTCTTCAGTGATGCTCGTGGCCGAATGATTGGAATTCTCAAAATATATAAAAATATGAAGAGCAGTGTTGAAGCCAAAATGACCAAAAAGTGAACCAAAGAATCTATCTAGGGAGAGAGCTATGCATAAGGGAGATACTCATTAGTTTTAGATTGATTAACTAAGCAAAGAATAAATATGATGAGGCCTTTAAATTATTGCATATATCCTTCAAAAGCATTGAGAGTTTTTATATACTGATCTAACCTGTTGTCAGTTTCCATAAACATTTGAAATATCTTGGCATAAATTCAAAGCATGCTAGAATGGGTTGACAATGATTCATATGCTTTCATATACTGTGAATACATACTTAAGGTAAAATATTACTCCCTCAAAAGACAACTGTGTTCTCTGATATTTCTTTTTTTGTAGATATAAAATTTTATGCATAGTATAATAATACTGTCAGAAGTTTTCTTCCTCTAGATTATTCCTATGCATTCATTTTGTCTCTGTATGCACCCGGTCTGAAGAAGTTTGTCAAAAGAGGATACCCTCTGTGACCTACTTTTGCCTGTGATAGCGCTACCTGTTGACGATTTGGGGCCCAAAAACAACACTTGTAGGGTACCCTGAGTACTTTATTCCTATCAAGTTTCATAGAAATCTGTTCAGTGGTTCTTGAGAAGAAGTCGAAAATGTGAACAGTTTATGGACGGACAGACATTCGGTGTGCTATCACTATAGCTCACTTGAGACTTTGGCTCAGGTGAGCTAAAAATAATGCCAAATTTTGTCACGGTCATTTAGTTGTACCTTTATGCCAAACCGGGAAGAAAACCAGGAACCCCCTCCAATAGAAGACCAGTCGGTGAATTTGACAAATTATACACTCAAATAAAGCATTATTTTTGAAAGACGGAGAATGTTATTTATGCCAGTGTCATTTTGCTAACCTTTCACATTAAAAAAAGTTTTGGGATTGGCACCATTAGCTTCTTAGAAAACTTTATTCATTCATTTGCTACCAATGTTTTATTGGCAGTTTGATGAGTGAAGACCTTGCCATTTACTTGTGTCAATTACAGTGTACGTCAATCCCTGATACTGAGTCATCCTGTAAATTCGCCATCAGTAGCGGTAAACTATAGAGATTTGGGTTTAGAATGCTTTCATTGATATTTATATAATAGAAAACAAGATTCCTGATATCCTTTCCTAAGGTTCATTCCACCATATCACTAATTATGTTATATAATATGAATATGTTATGTATATATGTGACCAATGAGAATAAAACAGTAATAAAGTCTAGAACATATATATGTTATAATTTTTTGCACTAAAATGTGCATTTCGACAAATTATGTTTCTTTAGTGATGCTCATGGCCGAATGATTGGAATTCCGATAATATATAAATATTTGAAGAGCAGAGTTAAAACCAAAGTTGCCGAAAAGTGACCATCGATCTAAGGACAGAGCTATGCATGAGGGAGATACATGGTTTTACAGTTATTTACAAATTTCATGACTGAAATTGTTAAGTATATGTTTCACGTCAATACAAAAGCACTGAAAATTAGACTTATGATGCTCTCGGGAACTATCAGTCCACCAGCAGAAACACCGGCTTAATGGTTATAATAAATGTTAGAACATATATACGTTACAATTATGTGCACCAGATGTATCTATACATAGCATACATACATATCAACTCTACATAAAAGTGTGTCTGTGTGTGTTTCACAAATTGTACCTAATAAACTTATATTTACTTCTTAAATGTGGTAAGACTATTTTGTGCATCGCCGTAACTTACCATACCATAAGGAAACCAATGTTCTGATTTTGAGCCCGTAAACTGGTTAACCACAACCAAATGATTGATATTGGCATATCAAATGACCGTCCTAAGTCGGTATAGTTACTGCGCTAGAATGGAATATTTTTGTAATGATCTTTTTGAGGTTTTTTTTTTCTTTTTTCCTTTTTTTTTTTTTTTTTTTGTTTTTCGTGGTGACTTCTGTCATACGACTGAATCAGTAACTTTTCTTCCTTCCTTGAAAAGAAAATTAATTTGTTTAAACTGATAAACCAACTGACAGCAATATCCAGAGGTATTGTGAAAAGTCAGTGATAGTACCATTTCCCGGGTGTTATAACAAATGTATATTATTTTAAACATTCATTGTTCAAATCATTTCAGATAGAAAAATAATGCCTGCGGCATATGATCCTTCGGAAATAAGGAACTACTATATTAGAAACACACCACAGAAAATCCCTGCAAACATCCACTGACCTTTCTTAAACCTATGTAGCCGTCTTTCCCAAAATCTTCTTATCTAAATGTCCATGGGACCAATGATATTCCAATTTTCACAAATCCTGCAAATTTTCATGGTCCTCATCTTACCATAATTTAAGATTGATGGATAGACAGACAAATTACCAACTGATCTCTCTCATCTGGAAAATTTGCAAAGCTCTTGTGATAAAAAGGGCAGCTCTGTAAGGGAATTTAATCGAATTTAGTCAAATAATTCAAATTCATTTCATAAATATTTTGCCTTTTAATTTCCAGTGGTGTATGTTTTGTCTTAACAGCGTTCATCCTCAGCTCATCACCACTGTCTGTGTCAATGTCTGTCGTATTGTTTACCTCGTTGTCACTAACCTAACAGGAAGGAACTTTAATTTTATTTTCAACAGACGTCTCAGCATCGCATGCATGGTGGTGGCCTCTGTCTAGTCTTGTGTGGTTCCTGTCTCATCTTATGCTATATTGTCTCATATGTTGTTTTTCTCCTTCGTCTGGCAGAGGAAGTAATCTGAAACTGAAATGAAAGTATGCTTCAACATTTGACTATATTGGCGTATTCTCGTACTTGTTTTACTTGTTCAAAATTCTCTAATATTTATATCATTATTTTCATTTCAAACGGAAAATGAATTATTATTTGAACTAAAATTAAATTGAACAACAAAGAAAAAACTATTTTCATCTTCGTCCTCAATAATGTCTAAACGATAAAAGTCATCAATAAAAGGTGATTCTAAATATTGATTATGATATCACCCAATATGCAAATATTTGGTTTTCGTCTTCATTGCAGAGGATGTCTTCTCATTAGCAACAGAGTTCTGGACTAATACAGTCAGGATGTTGTGATTTTCCCGAAAGGCTCCCCAATATTCGCTTTTAACAAGCTGTGTTTGTGAAACAATGATGTCCCCGGCGACACCAAAGTCTAAAAAGTTATTTTTAGCGTGAAGGTCATTGTCAAGGTGAAAAAGACATGAACCTGGGTGTCATTTGAAAGAGCTTCTTTAGTTGAGTACGCATGTCAGATATGAAGTATCTATCCCTCACGGTTCAAAAGTTATAGCCAAGGTAAAGTTAATAGCAGACAGACAGACAAACAAACATACATACAAAATGACAGGACGCAAATAACATGCCACCGATCTATGTATCCGTGGGCATAAAAAACTATAATGTTATGTGCATTATCACATAACTATTATCATGCATCAGAAATCCTTATAAAAGATGAGACAAACGTTTCTGTATTAAGAAAATTGTATGAAAATGGAAATGGTCCATGAAAAGTAAGCCTCCTTAAGTACTTTATATTAGAAATTACATATACATTTTGGGGCATAGACGGTAATTCTGTAGTATGATTTATAAATAAAGGCGTTCAGAAGTTCCCACTCGCTTTAAATACTGGTAGGTTCGCAGTTGATCCATGTTTTCTGAGGCATTTCTCAGAATGGATCTGTGATGATTACAACTTCTTTTTTTTTCATATTTCTAATATATATTTATACCATAACTCCATTATAGATTTCATAAGAATATGTCTGGTATTTGAAAAATTTTTCATTATAGTAAAAGTATGACAGTTGTGTTTAATTAATTATTTTAAAGAGCAAACAATATGCCTTGGTGGTCAATGCTTGAAAGAAAAAAGAGGAGTTACTGGCTCAGTTATGTGGCAGAAGTCACTATGGAGCTATACAATACATGAATATAAAATATAAATAATATACTGGAACATATAACACATTACAAAAATATTTTATTGTAGTGCAATTACGATACCGACTTAGGACGGTCATTTAATTTGACAAAAGTCAAACAAATGGTGTAGTTAACCGGTTTACGGGCCCACATTTCCACTCACCGTAACAGCAGAA
Source organism: Pteria penguin (assembly GCA_035048485.1). NCBI lineage: Eukaryota > Metazoa > Mollusca > Bivalvia > Pterioida > Pteriidae > Pteria > Pteria penguin. Next base: position 26,308,251 of record CM068589.1, on the reverse strand, counting down.
CAATCAAAGGACGTACATTTAAAAATTTATAAATAATCCTCCATGTAAAGAACAAGGGTCAACAGGTATCGCATATTGAGAGGTCATAAAAATATAAACACGTAAGGTATTGTAAAACACATAATGGTATAAAAATATATGCGACATCAACATGATAAACCGTGCTCTGCCAGTCTGAAAGCGAGCTAAGACCCTAGATCTGTAGGAGTCCCGACTAACAGTCAGAGGGGACGAGGTTCAGGACCATGTCTCCTCTGAAAGAGGTTTGGACAAGGCCCGTCATATAGTCCCCACCGCCCTGTTAGTCAGCATGCAACGTTCAAGTAAAAGTCTGCATAAGGCTGTAGAGGGGCCAAATACAAGACCTATAGTCTTTTTGATGATCTCAATATCATATTGTCTATTTAGGAGACGTTTGACTATTTTATTACATGATAAAATAACGTTATCGGAGCCTTTTACTTTCCTTAGTTTATATACGAGATCACCGTAAAAATTAGGATGGGAAATTCCATTGGATACATACTGTTGAAAAGAAATATTTCCAAATTTAGATAGAAGTTCTGAATAAGATCTGAAGAATTTGCCGAATGTTTTTCTTAGCTTGTGATATCTGTAACCCTGAGTTAAAAGTTTAGTAGTAATTTGTAAATTTCGTTTATGAAAGTCCAAAACATCGGTGCGGCCTCTGACAAATCGAACTAATTGAGATATATAGATACCATATAATGGGAGTCGAGGGACATCGCCATTCAAGTAAGGGAAATTTACAATAGGAAATCCAAAATCCTCACGTTTATCATAAATATTAGTATATATTAGGTGGTTGATAATTTTGATGTTTAAATCTAAGAAAGGTGTAGATTTATCTCAAGTATTAGCTTTATTCAATGTGAGCTCTGGTAGATATATTTCTGATATAAATTGTTCGAGTTCAGGGTTGTCGATAACCAAAATGTCATCCAGATATCTGCAAGTATTATTGAATTTGTCAATGAGGTCAAAACGTTTTGAGTTTTGAATAGAAACCATAAAATCCCTCTCATAACAATAAAGAAATAAATCTGTTATCAGAGGCGCGCAGTTAGTACCGATAGGAATCCCAAATATTTGTTGATATATCTTGCCATCAAATTGCACAAAAATATTATTCATGAGAAAATACTTGAAGAATACTTAAGTGGTTTTGATAATTAAGTGTGACTTCCAACACATAGACTATCAGACTACAGTGGTAGAGCTTGTGTATTCAGCAAGACTTTGACAATGGATAGTAAAGGAGCGTGTAAATTTAGAAGTGTTGTCTTCCAACTGTGTGATAACTTACTTTTAAAATATCAAGTTATTATAAACTTACATAATAAAAGGCGGAAATTCTAAATGGTAATATTAATGAAAAAGTTCGAACTTGGTATTTGCTTAACGTCTAGCGATGGTCAATACATGAATCTTACTCTCATCGTGGCATTTAGACTGGGAAGTATTATTATGGCCTATTAAAACGTCCTGAACATGAGATTTTACCATATTTATATGTTCGTTCTCTTTAAGAGAATATATATCATTATTTTTTTATCAGAAGAATGTATGGTATTTATTGTCGATGTCCTCTTTAACGCCGTGGGAGACTGAGAATAATTAACACTTTTTTCTTAATAATTCTTATTGGTCGAGGACATAAGAAGTGAGAACAAATAACATTACTGATGTAAAATTTTCAAGAGATACCAATCGATACAGCAGTCAGGTGCGTGTACTCAAATGCTTTATGTTTGTTTCAAGTGGTCAAAGACAAGATTTTCACCATTTGACAAGTGTCTTTGCAAAGTCTACTTGCTCTGTGAGCATGGAAGTCCTTTCTATCTATTTTTAGATAATATTCTTAAAGAAATTTTCTAATCGCAGGAATAAGTCCGCTTCCTTGGCGCTAGTAAAGAATCAACTATAAATTACATACCTCCTACAAATTTTATGTAAATTGTTGTGAATACACATGTACTGTTTCCAATTCAGTTCCTTTTTTCAGGAAAACATAGAACGAGTTAAATTATTTTCAAGATTTTATGTAAAATAATGATATGTTTATAACAGACACTACCTTTACTATAAACTTATGAAACTGTATATTTCTGTTTTTATTTAAAATAATCTTTAATAGCAAATCTGAGGGATCAATATATACTGCGTTTTACCTGTAGAGATTAACAACCGATTTAATTAAACCGATTTGAACTAATTATGACACCTATTATTCAAATCTTAAACCATATCTCATTTAGTTTTTCTCAATTCGATATATTGTTTTCACTTCTAGAGTGCTACGTCCAAATATTTTCTATTTCAGCTATCAATTCAGTAAACTGAAAAAAGAAAACGGAAGACATCTGACAAAGCTGTATGACACAGATCACCAAGGACATGCACACAAAACATGATAATAGTAGAATATACACTGAAAACGACATTACAAAAATATTCGATTGTGCTGCTGTTACGATACCGACTTAGGACTGTCATTTGAAGTAAGAAACGTCGCTCAATCGATGTGTTAACCGGGTACGGGTGCCATCTTCCCACTCACCGCAAAAGCAGCACAATTAAAGTAGACATATTTGTAAATAATCCTCCATATAGAGAACAAGGATCAAGAAGTTTCTCAAGAAGAGAGGTCATAACAATTTTATTACACACGAGACGTTTATATGTTGCTATCTAAAATATATGAGGCGACATCAACATAAGTAAACTGGGCTCTGCCCAATGGAAGTGAGCTCAGATAGTTGATAAATAGGGGTCTCGACTAACAGTCAGAGCCGACGAGGATCAGGACCTTGTCTCCTGTGAAAAGGTTTGGACAAGGCCCGTCATAAACTTCCTACCGCCCTGTTAGTCAGTGTGCAACGCTGAAGCAACAGTCTGCATTAGGCTGTAGAGGGACCTAATACAAGAACTTTGGTCTTAGCGATGACCTCGGGGTAATACTGTTGATGTCGAATGCGTTTAATAACTTAAGAACCCGCAGATATGAAATTATCGGAACCTTTGACCCTCTTAAGTTTGTATACTAGATAACCGTAGAAATTTGGAAAGGAAAATTTGGCAAAATGAGTATTCCATTACAATATAAATGGTAGTGTTAAATCTTAATGAATTCAGTTACTATAGAACGTTAAAATGTAAAAGTATTTTAAATTCACTATCAAAGATTATAGCATTACCATTACTTTTATAATAAAGATTAAATACACTGTGTTTCTATTTAATGCTATGTGTTTAACTCACTTGATTAGAGACTTTGATTTTCAATATATTCAAATTGCATTCTAAGTTATGACATTACGTTTGTCTGGTACAATGTTCAGAAATTTAAACCTATTCCACGAAAATCCCTCAACCCCCAACGAAGCAGTTTTTGATATTTACTTGTCACTGCTTATGTGACATTGGACCTTATTATTTTTTTTATCGGGTTCAAAAAAAGAACAAAGATGCCCATCAATGGGGCTCGAACCTGGAAGTTCACGAATCAAACACCCAACGGACTGAGCTACGCCAGTTTTAGGTCTCATGTATTATCAGGAACATTTCGCAGCGCTATTGGAATAATATCGAAAATGATTTAAACAACGAGAGTTATTGATGCAATGCAATAATAAACATTGTCTGTCTGTCTGTTAGCAATTTTATGACACAGGATAATTTCAGTTTCCCTTTAAAGATCTTCACAAATTAATACAGGATACTGTGATGAGGAAAAGGAAGAGTCCTTCCGATTTTGAAATGTGTATTGTTTTGAGAGAGTTATTGGAATTCTTTTTAATAAAAAGGATTAAAGCACCCTCTGAAGCACATGATAACTTGAGATTACACGAGAAAATAAATGCCTGTCTGTCTCTCCGTCCGTCCATTCTTTCTGTTTTTCGGCACTATTTATGGAACATAATAACTTTTCATGAATTTAATACTTGATATGGGGATAATACAATGGGAGGCTCTTATCGATTTTCTTACTTATCGGCTTTGTTGTTACTGAGTAAAATGATTTTAGGGGGATTGAACTCGGAAAGTTTTTATAATAAACGGATTACATAAAGATATCTAATATATAACTTGGTATTACGTTATACCAGATTACATGAGAAGATTTTTGTATATCTATCTCTAATACTAGGATAAAGCAGAGGAAGACCAAATTTACTTTTCATATTTTAAGAGTTGTCGTTATGACGTTATGGGACTTCTGAAATGGAATATTATCCCATTGTTGTCGGAAAACCTATCAGCGAGGGCCCTCTGACTTCGTTAGTGTTCTAATTCAAAAGTTGCTATTTAATTACTTCCTTATATCATTTGATCTCTCGGTATTGTCGATTCCATAATACTTCTTTTAAATTGATTGGTTGGTTGATTGGTGTTTTACGTCGCTTTCAACAATATTTCAGTTATATCGCGACATGGAAGCAGGAGGTTACCAACCTCTTAAACATATTGGCGCAACCCGGGAATCGAACCCGGATCGTCGGCGCCGCAAGCCAAGCACTTAACCACTACACCACGCCTGCCCCTCTTTTAAATTGATCATTGAAACTACGTATCAATCCTTATAAAGAAAGACACACTGCCAAGTATTATCCTTGACTTCTTTCAAAACTCCTTGTATAACTACTTAATGCTATAGAATGGTCTCCAGATAAGCTGTGGCACATGTGATATTGCTGCTGATGGACTGTAAGTTCCCAAGGACATCACCAGCTCTGCTGTAATGCTTCTCACCTCATCCGAAATACATTTTGCATACACAAAGAAGAGTTTCTCTCTTCTTCTTCTTCTTCTCTTACTTCTCCTCTTCCTCCTTCTTGTAGATTAATTTGGCAGTAAGTTTGCCCTTCACATACTTTCATTTACGCATCCACTCACATCTGATAAAAAATATCAGACAAGATGAAGGGAAGTGTGACAGAAATAGATAATGATAGACCCTCGATGTGTATTGATTTATTATCACTTCAAGACAATCATTTTATAACGTATATTCATCAAACCAACTACATTGTGATAATCTCCACTTTACAATTCTTTTACAACATATCAATGAAAATATCTGATAATTTCCATTTTACAAATGTTTTATAATTTATTAATGCAAATATCGCGATATATATCAAGCTCATAGAGAAAATAAAGATGAGACCCTTGAAATTCTGGAGCCAAAAAAATCCCTCTTAAAGCTGGGCATGATGCATAATGGCATAATATATGTTTATACATATATTAAAAAGCATTCCTTAAAGACAATAATTGAGTATACTGCTTGAAAGGCAGACCCATGAGACATACAATAGAACACTATGTCTCATAAACATTTTCATAGGCTGAAATCCTTGTCTATAAATATCGGATATTATGTCAATAAATTCGGAAATAATATATTGTTCCGCTTTTATTTTGCTTTACTTCACGTCTGAAAGAGAAAATTGAACAACAAAAACAAATATTCTTCCAACACCCTGCCGAGAAGGACCACATGAGACATACAATCGAACACTCTGTCTCACAAACAATTAAAAATGATCTGCCAATAAATAACATACATCATATGAATAATATCCGTTAATATTTTTTTCGCCTTACTTCGATACGCGCAATTTCACATTCTAAACACAAAAACAAAGTATTTTGCCGACACCCGGCCAAGAGTCACCACATGAGACACAGAGTCGAACACTCCTTCTAATAAACAATTGACTGAAATTATCTGCAATTTCAATAGGTGAAATCGAAATCGGCTATTAAATTTTTAATGATTTTTTAATCCTCAACGCACCCTCTTTCCACAGCCGCCGCTATTTTTGCTGATCGTGGACCATCTCTTTTATCATGTTACGAAATTACATTCAATTTTGCCTCCCCCCTTCTCTCCCCTTTTGAAATGCTGCCTATGGTCCTGGTGCAGCATTGCTGTCATTACTTTCGTTTCCAGTTAAGCTACTTTCTGTCTCCTGAAGTTTAACAACGACATTTGTAGTTTAACAAAAGCAACAATTGACCCCATTGGAAATCAGCCTCCTGGATTTTATGGGCTACATGTATCCTGGGGAATAATGTCTTCTATTTTTCTTTCTTTTTTTAATGGAATTTTTAAAGTATTAGTGATAATTCTTGTGCAATAATGTATTTTACAGTATTACAGTCATTTATTCCTAGTATGATATATATAATAAAAAAACAGGATGTTGTCATATCTTAGTGTTATTGTTGCTTTATTTTGTAATATCACAAACCATGCATATTCTTACTTGTACAGTATATGACATTGTTTTACCGAATACCTATCTATCTATCTATCTATCTATCTATCTATCTATCTATCTATCTATCTATCTATCTATCTGACCTTTTTTATTATGCTTAAAATGTTCCTCATTTACATGTTTCCCAACCTTGTGCATGTACCCGAAAGCCGATGTGGCCAAGTGGATGAGGCGCTCGGCTTGTAACGGGAAAGTCCTGAGTTTGACTCCCACCGTGGGCACGCCGGTGCTCTGTCTTTCGGATGAGACAGTAAAAACCGAAGTCCCATATCACGGTAGGCGTGGCACGTAAAAGATCCCTCACTGCTTCGGGTGGGTCCGTTACAAAGGTAGAAATTTCAATACACTGCATCAGGCAGATGCCGTCACCATATACGTGAAATAACCGTGGAGTGACGTAAAACAATAATCAATCAATCAATCAATATCCTGTATAGTGTAAATATCCCTAGCGATGTTGTTGTTTTACTTTTTATATATAATCGTATGGAAAGTCTCCCTCTTCCATCCTTCAAAAAATAAGAAAATTTTCATCTTGTGACTTCTAAAGCAAGGAACCCCTAGGTCCTACTCTTCATGGTAAATATAATTTCTTATGGAAGACGTCTGAGGAAATGAAACCATATTTGATTACATAATTACTCGAATATACCTACACATAGTCACGTTGCATGACCACCTCTTGTTTGTGAAGACAACATTTAACATGATCTTTTCGAATCCTAAAATATCCAAAAGTCCTCTCATACAGGCATTCTCATGCTAGGTGTTAAGTTTTTTCCAAGGACAGAAATACTATAGCTGCCGTCATATTGGCTCAAGGAAACAATAACCCATTCCATTATTTGAAATAATACCAGAAATACTAGATTCTATTAATCTCATTATGGATGATCATTCATTTATTACAGAGTATCCAGAAATTCAGATTTTTATGGGGTTTTTTTATCCTAAAGCACTTGAAATGCACATTGATTTGAAGTAAAATATTTGATGGTCAGTGTCAATTTTTAAAGTTGTGTCCAAAAATAGAACAAGGGATTTTTGCCTCTATTTTATAGAAAAAGTTTTATCATTTTGAAGTCAATTTTATAATTTGTGCCAAAGAAATGACAGTAAGATCGGGAAAACTTTTGAAATCTGAAAAAAAGATACCTACGTCAATATATTAAAGAAAAAAGAAAAATTATCAATAATTTTTTTTTCAAACGAGAAACGAGTAAAGTTAATTCAGCTACAAATTTAGCATGAACAAGTATGAAATTTATAATTTTACACTTGAATTGCTCTTTCATTTTATGTATAAAAGAATATAGGTCAGCGTTGATATAAAAGAGAGACTACATTCTGAAAAGGAGCTGTGGTCCAAAGATTTTTCCAATATTCTCGGTCCTCGAAAATATCGGGAATCAACCACTTCTAACTACGATCAGAGCCTTTCAAATTGAGCTTGCATTCTTTATTTCAATAATGTGATCGTATGTTCATATCGTTCATACCAAAACGTTCCACAATTAGCTCTGAAACAGCCAAGAGTAAACAAAACCCCATGCCCATAGATGATACCGTTAACTTAACATCATTGGGTTCAATTCCCGGGTTGCGCCACTATGGTTAAGAGGTTGGTAACCTCCTGCTTCCATGTCGCGATATAACTAAAAAAAACTGTTGAAAACGACATAAAACACCAGTTAACCAACCAACGAACTTCCCTACATTAGTCGTATGTACTATCAAACATTTTCTCCTAATAAATTGCACGTAAGTTGATCATGTATTTAGATAAAACATAAGTTATAGTTTCAGGTCACTCCAGGATTATTTCACGTCACCCCACGATTATTTGAATATTTGATGCACTTTAATTATTACCTATCTCCGCAACTAAGATTTGCTCCGCCTTGATCTCCTACTATGATGCGTCCCGCTGAAATGCTTGGACATTGCAAAGGTGAACATAATTACACTTTGTCTTATGGAAAACGAGAGACAAAGAAAGACAACTCTCTCTAATCTTTGTTTTGCTCTTAAGATTTATCATAATATAAATCACAAACTTCCTTGACTCTGACTAACGTACAAGAAATGAATAATTTCTATATCACAAATACATCTTATTACTTTTTTACATTAAATCACACAAAACTTTCTGTACTACAAAATAAATTTCCGAAACAGAAAGCCCGCATAACGGGTGATCTCAACGAAAATAAGTTTATCCCGGGCACTTGTGGTTTTCGTTGGAAAAAGTCAGTCACTTTGTCATGCCATGGTCTAATATCAACGACTTTGACATGAAGTTTTAGCATCGAAGCCTCAAGAACTTTGGTTTTCTGGTATGAAATATGAAAGATCCGTCCATATACCAACAAATAACAGACGGGTTCAAATATAATGCAGTACGTTCATTTGTTTACTTCCGTTGTTTTAAACATCCTCCCTTTTTTATTCGTTTTTTGCTTTTCGTTGCCTTAAGTAACGTGATCACAAATCGCTCTATGATCGGCCAAAAACGCGCCCCAAGATTCCTGCGGCTTTGATTTGAATTTGTGAATAAAGAAGAAAAAGAAAATATTGTCCAGTTGTCAGAAAAGCTTATTATAGTGTCCAGCCCGTATAACGTACCATAATGTTATACATGTGATGAAGAGGCATATCAAGCGAGTTAAACACCCCCGCTAGTGAGCTAGTTTCTCTGGCGATACGGGTGTCCGCGCTCAAATTTGATACGAGTTCAAGAACGCCGACCGCGCTTAGGGCTTGAATGGGTGACTCGCCGACACATACTATTGTGTGGTAGCATTGTGTGATGGCATCTGAGTGACCTGTCTCCAAGTCATCCTATGTGGATGGATAGGCGGTTGGTCTGTGGACTGGCCTTGGGTCTTCCTGCAATTGTAGACCGTGTGTCTACGTGGAAGACTGAATAACTAATCTATGAGAGGTAACTTTGTTATCCATGGGAACCCACAACCCTAAGCTTCGGGACGAAATCTTCCTGAAGGAGCATCCGGAACACACGGGTTGGTTTCTTTTAATAGAAACCCGCTCTTTGGTCGCGGAGGTACATGTACGTCACATGACATGTAGATGGCGAATGCATACACACGCCGATATACATTTTTATATTATATTATATTATATATCATATTATATTATATTATATATTTCACGAAACTGCCTGAATTAACTTTTCCTAGTATTTAATATGAGACATGATGTATATATTATTTAAAATAATACTCGATGTTACAGATGCTTGATGCTAGATGCTCTAGTCCTAAGCCGAATCACGCAGTTTCAAACATACGCAGGCAATTTACGAATAAAATTTTAACGTATTCATACACTCACTTCCGAGTCTGGTTACTGTTACGTAGTATAAAGAACCGACTCGTGTGTTCCGGATCCCTGAAGAGAGTGTAATGTGGTGGAGAGGTTGATCACCTCGTTTGTGAACTAATGGGACTGTTTCACTGTACGTATCCGTTTTGAGTTTTACATATTGTAGCATTCTTTTATGAGTAAAGGCAGGAGAGATTCCGAATGCATGAGGGGGTATGACTTTGGTTTTATCCTAGGCCATAAAGCAATTTTTCAGTAATTTTTCACAAATCCTGTTATAAATATTTTGAAATCCACTTTTGAATTCAATGAAGAAGTATACATACATTATATATATTTCATTATTTTCTCATTTAAGATAATAATCATGGTAAAACAAAAGATTAAAAAATAAGATTTTACTTAGAAATTGAAGATAAATCCCGAGGAGTATACCTCATAACAAATCACGAATCTGGATCATCTAAGCGTTTGTGAAAATTCCCCATTGCTCTGGCTATGTGGTTCTCCTAGCCCGGCTTCTTTGTACGTTCAGCGACGGTCAGCGCTTTAGATGGGTGACCCGCCAACACACTACATTGACAGCTGTATAAAATGAATGAATGAGACTTGCACAACTACACAGAAATTACACACACATGTATATAAAGAAAATAAAAAAGAACCATAACTCTTACACTTTTTACAGATATTCAGCAATCGAGAAACCTCGTGTTTATATCGTCACAAGCTAGAATACATGTAAGTGTATGAATAATGCCCGATTTGAGCAATTTGGTGTAAGAGCACTGAGTAATGAAGTACAATTTACGTCCTTAAAAATCAAATTTAAGTGGTAGATTAGCAAAACCAAAACAAAAACAAAAAACAAAACAATAAAAGGACCCCAAGACATCACAAAAAGAAAGAAAACACCCCAAACTTCACATGATCTCCAGAATCTGATGCTTATTTTTTATTATGAAAATGAAAATGAAAACTACTCCTGGAAATGCATCACCAAAAAGCAAACTGCGAATTGTGGTAAGGTTCATAACTCAGGAACTCCGTAAACGAATTCGTAAGTCCTTTTCACGAACGTATTCGTAAGTGAAATATTACTACAAAAACTTATGAACATACTTACGACAAATTTTCCCTAGCAACTAGTTAGCGCATGCGTCCTTCAAACTTCCGATATAAACTTTGTTTGCAAGAAAATAGAAGTAACTATGAACAAGTACCCTACAAGTACCAAACGAAAGCCTAATTGCTGGAGTGAAGAGTTGCGCGCTTTGGCCCTCGACCTAACAGAAAACATGCATATAGTGAAAGGGAACTTTACGCATTCACTAACGAATTATATTGAGAATGGGAGATACCGCCAATAACTAATATCCTAATATTTAGGAAGGAAATAAAACATGTTCCCGCAAAAATGACGCAAAGAACAATGGTACGTTATTGTGACGTCATAAGGTTGCTAACTCCAATCGATGTTACTAACTGATAGTACACAAGCGCCGCCTAACGGACGGTACCTCCCATTGTTGTTGGATGGAGATAAGTATCCGGTAAGTCAACAAAAATTATAGAGTATTGGTAAACGTAATCATTTGCCAACCAAAATGTTTGTCCCGCAGTAATAGTGAAAGGGTCCATGGGATTCACCGTCTTTTGCAGCAATTCCATTTTAAAGCAAGAAATAAAACGTTTTCCGACAAAAATGACGCCAAGAAAAATACAACGTATACCGTAATAACCGATAAATCTTATAACTCTTTGAGAATTCACCCTTCCACAAGACGCAATTCTTCATTGTGATGACGTTATCTGAGGTCCGACAAAGAACGCATTTGTTTATGACGTTATAGATAGAACGACTAAAACAGACTGAATGTCCCGTTCTTTTACGAACCGTGGAAGGGTGAATTCCTCATAATAAATGTTTCGTCGGTGACCCTATTAAAGTGAAAATTATTATCAGTTTATTATTCTATTTCAATTGCTTAAAATCAACAGTAAGCCTTTATCATTTGTAATTTTCTTTAATTATGAAATATTTGATCAGTTTCGTTGTATATGACGAACATCCCCACTTTCAGATTTCTTTACATTCAACTGTAAAATACGAAAATTTTGTTTGTTTGATTCTTGTAATGTGTCGCCCCAAGAGTATACACTTATATGGCGACGCCAAATGCCCTGTTAAGCGCTTGGCTTGGGGCGCCGACGATCCGGGTTCGATTTCCGGGTTGCGCCACTATGTTTAAGAGCTTGGTAACCTTCTGTTTCCATGTCGCGATATAACTGAAATATTGTTGAAAACCAATCAACCAAAAAACAACCAACTGCCCTGATACATTGCACAGAAATGAACAAAAATTTAGAGCTATGCAACGGACCCAACCGAGACAGTAACATATTTTTACGTGCCAGGTCTACCGTGACACAGAAGCTCGGTTTTATTATATCATTCTAAAGACAAAATACCGCCTGCATTCGAAACCGGGACTTCTCGGTCACATGTCAAGTTCCTTAACGATTGATCGAGCTACACCGATTAAAAGATACGAGAGTAATGGGTGTCAGTTTACTGTTGCACTCACCAATCTACCACGATGGACATTTATAGGTCTCTAGGGCTACTGGTTGGACCAAGTAAGCGTCTCCTGTACGACTAGGAATATCAGTTCTGAATGCCCAAAACACTCTACCACAGCAAAACAAAAGCTTCAACGCCACATACAGGAGATAAAATTGGATGAACACTATATTAGCTTTGTCAAAGCTGCACGCGGGTATATTTGTAATATTACAAAGTCAAATTCTTCGAGAGGAACATTTTTGCAGGATTATAAGTGTGTAGAAGGTAGCAGGCTAACTTTCAAAACAGATACTATGTAATACATCGATAAATATGATAAAATATTTGGCTACCATAGCTTGGGAGGGTCATTCCCTTATGAAAGATAATCGGGCAAAGAAAAAAAATCATCTTTGATGTTATTATTTCTTTTTCTTCTTCTTCTTCTTCTTCTTCTTCTTCTTCTTCTTCTTCTTACTTCGTACTGCTGTAGTATCGAGTGTGACATATTCAAACTGTTTAGCTGTATGGTAGATAATATTAGTAGGAGGTAGCCAAATTCTTAAGCACAGTGGCACATTCCGGGAATCGAACCCATCTCACCTGTTTTACGATCAAACACGTAATCCGTACGCAATGGCTGTTAACTTGTGGTTTCCTACACACTTTCCCCGAGTTATATGCGTTTCCGACACCGGAATTTCAGGCAGGCAGCATTTCTTCCCTTGAATGCGAAATTTGACTTCGTGTTCTGGTCTCTTTCGTATTCATAAGTGTATATTTATGTATTTACCTCCTCGATTTGAAAGGTTATTGCAGGACTTTTGCGACGGGTGTTGCATGCAACCAGGGAACGCTTACTCCTTCCGGGCACCTGGTCTCACCTCGATTTTATTAGGGTTCGCATTTGTCTGAATATGACACTTAAAAACGATATTGCCCCCATTATTCCATTGGCTATGAGATATGGTTTACCCTTCGGTACTTCTTCGTTTTTCACTTTGTGAAATGTCACACCGACTTTACTTGACAAATATGGTGCCGAAATCTGGCAGATTATCATCCACCCGAAGCCGTAAGGCATCTACTACATGCCACGCCTACCATGATAAGGAACCTCTCGGGTTTTAATGTCTCACCTCATCTAAAAGACCGGACATCGGTGGCACTTGAACCCGGTAATTTTTTGACAACAACTCAAACAACTTGCCCATTATGGCGCACCGGTCCGTCACCGATATCGTAGAAACTAGTGTGCATAACCTTTATATGTAAGTCCCTTTCACGCTGACACGGATTGGGGTTACAAGTTACATGTATTACGAGAGCTGACGAGTAATCTTACGAGTTTTGGAGTTGTTATGACGGTGAATTTTGTTCGACTGCTACCGGAATTCTCTTCACACCGATACATGAGTAGTAAGCAAGTATCGGCCAGGGTTCGAACCGATGCCATGACATGTCGGAGGTATGACGTCTCTTCATATTGCAAGAGCTCGAAAGGAAATGGCACAAAAAACTTGAAACGGTTTAAATTTTCAGTTCGTCCCCATGACATGCACATGTCGATTATAGTGTCGACCAAAACTAGAACACGTGTTATAGGCATGCCATCACAAAATTCATACGCAAATCACAATTTGTCACCTAAATTACTCTTACATTTCTCGTGACTCGTTCGCCATAACTCGAACACATCGTGTTACAATTCGTCTAAGCTCGTAAACAATCGTGAAAACGTCTCGGATTTCCAGTTGTTACGATTGTGTCATCCGTAGATCGTGAAGATGACGCTGAAACTGCCAATTTTAGTACTACTTTATTTATTTATTTATTTATTTATTTATTTGTTTATTTATTTATTTATTCATTTATTTATTCATTTATTTATCTATCTATTTTTTTTATTTATTTATTTATCTATTTATTTTCATTTTATTTTATTTTATTTTATTTTATTTTATTTTATTTTATTTTATTTTATTATCATTTATTCTATCTATCTATTTACCTATTTCTTTATTTATCTATTTGAAAGATAACTCGTACAGGAGTCAAATGTCCTTTTCATAAGAAAACTGACAACAAGCAAATTTTTTGACGAGGGTATATTACTCGCTACCACGTGTTGCTGTTCCTCAAACACACTGGTAGGATGGTTTACGTCGATTTCAAACAATTTATTAGCTGTATCGCGACATAGAAGCAGGAAGTTACCAACCTCTTAAACATAGTGGCGCAATACGGGAATCGAACCCGGATTCCTTGAACTGGAAACCAAAGACCTTACGACTACACTGACCCTGACCCTTCAACACGAATAGGCTTTATATGTACTTACCACGCACATTATGCACCCAATAAACTACTGTTTAGTACACTTTGATATGAATTTCATTTATTATCTATAAGATCGCGTCAACACTTCAACTTCATCCGGGCATTATCTATTTCATATCACCCAAAGAATGGACAACATTCTTTTGTATCTATTTGAAGTGACATATATCAAGTAATATACAGCGGGTACATTTTATTAATTTTATTAAGTGATATATCCAGGGTTAAGGCTGCTTGCACATTATACTAATGTCCCCTTAGTCTATTGAAAGGGTTCAGACATGTTTGAATGGTGGTTGAGCGCTTGGCTTCCGGCGCAGACGATCTGGGTTCGATCCCCGGATTGCAACACTATGTTTAAAAAATCTGTTATCTCCTATTTCTGTCTCGTGATATAACATATAATTGTTGAAAAGCGACGTAAAAAACCAATCAACCAAAATGCTTTAAAGAACAAATTTTATTGGATTCTTTTTACGTCACATCCATATTATTGTTCTTAAATTATGATGGCACCTGTCTGACGCAATACACAGTCATTTAGACCTATGCCAGAAAGCCCCCCGCCACTAAGTGCAGTGGGGGATCTTTCACGTGCCAAGTCTGCCGTGACAAGGGGCCTCGGTTTAAGCTGGTAATCCTTAAGACAGACCAAAGACGGCACACGCACCGGGACTTCTTGTTCAGGAACCAAGCACCTGATTAAGATTCTCCAACTCTTGATTGCATATTGTTTTACGTCACTCCATGATTATTTCGCGTATATGGTGACGTCATCTGCCTCATGCATTGCATAGAAACCTTTGCAATGGACCCACCCGAAGCTCGCAAGCTTTTGAAGAAACGAAAAAAATGTTCATATATACGGTCATTGACTACAGTATAACAGGTCTTATTGTCTTTATTATAAGTTTTGATCTGCCACCTAATCTTTTATTTCTTCAGTTTCATCACTTAAATATCTAATTTTGTAATGTATCAGTGATTCATAATTACAGTCATGGATACAAATCATGTAATTGTAAGTTCGAAAACAGCCTAAATTGAATAACATTCTGCATGTTTCAATAAATCCAAAATTACACGTTCAAAGAAAGGTAGCGCTTCGATGCCGTGTCTGTCTGCCTTTAAATCGTTATCGGAAACCTCAGAACTTTTTTAGACTACGGTTCTGCAGCCTTTTAGCGTCTCGGAAGAATTTCATACTGTTAATCTTGTTAACTCTTAGTGGTTTTTTTATTTTCATACTATGTAAGTCGTTAGATCTTGAATTCGTTTCAATGATTCCAAAGAGAGAACGATTTTTACCAGCGATTTTTTTTTCTACCGCAAATAAATAGTCGAGGTATCCCGATATCTTGGTGAGTTGTAGTCAAAACTTCCAATGTCATGAAAACACAAAAGCCGACGTGGCCTAGTGGTATCGCGCTGGACTCAAAATCTGGAGGCCGGGGTTCGATTCCCGCTCTGGTCATGCCGGTGTCCTGTCTTTCGGATGAGACAGTAAAAACCGAGGCCCCGTGTCGTGGTATGCATGGCACGTTAAAGATCCCTCACTGCTTCGGGTGGGTCCGTTGTAAAGGTCAAAATTTGTATGCCCCGCATTAGGCAGATGCCGTCACCATATACGTGAAATATTCGTGGTGTGACGTTAAACAAAAATCAATCAATCAATCAATCATGGAAACACAAAATTGAGGATTTGATGTTCAATCATGAATTTATTAAGTAAGATATATCGGGCGTGCTGTTCTTTTCAACCCTAAATTCGCACCTTGTTTGTCTCAAGTTCAACTTATCTCTCCTCATTAAGTAATCTCAAAGCCTACCCGGTCAAATCGGATGAAGAATAAAAATGGGGCGTCTCACAAGGTGCATCGCGCTGCCATGTGTTCTTGCGACAATTTGGACTATTGTCTATGCAGCTGTGGACCGCACTATAGAGGAACGTGCCGTAGGATCCGAAGTGGTCCAAGCAGTTGTGGACCAGATTCGGGAAAACTGTATATACTCACAAGACCGTCTGTTTCTGCGACGATTGGCTTACGTCGAATCGCGTGATGGTCTGGATCCTGCGACGTTTAAACAAGGTTTCTATGGCGGAATTTGGCAGGTATGCAAGCGAATGTCTTCTCTCTCATCTACAGAGTTTTAACATTAAAATTCATTCACTGATTTGTATTCATATGTCATAAAATACGAAAGTAACTGGTGTCACATGACTGTGGCACTACATGTAACAACAATGTACCATAGTGGACATTCGCGGACCCCTGAAATTCAGAGGTGAGACCAGGTGCCCGGGCGGAGTCAGCGTCTCCTGTTTGGCTTGCCTCACCCGCCGTGAATGCCCTTAAATACAGACGAAACAAATATAATTAAGCATTGTATATGTACATGAGTGTGAACAAACATCGTAGAAAGTGTCACTGACGCATAACTCAGGAAAAAGGATATAGTAACACTTAATTCAAACCCTTTATGTTCATTTCCAGTAATAAAAGATATGTTTACGATTTTTTTTTTTTTTGGCAGAAACAATATCTATTAATAAACATTTAAACGACATAACGCACAAAAGACTAAGATCAATCAAAAATAGATTTTTTTTTTCGTGTGGTGAGCCGACTGTCCTGTTGTTCGTTACTTTGAAGTTTTATTGCAATTTTAACAATTTAATTTATCTAATTATTTTGTATAAAATGATCATCTACCAAACCCTTCCCCCTTCCCCTTTTCCTCTTATTTTGTTACCTTTCTTATTATATTAACTTATTTAACGAAGATACATTTTTCACTCGACCAATGTTTATCTGTATAATCTATACAATGTACATTTCACTGTAATATTCATAATTCCAGTTATATAATCATGTAGATCAATATTGTAAATTTCATAATCACACACGCACACACACACACCTACACACACACGCACACACACACACACACGGTATTAAGATTAATTAATTAATCACACAATATCACCTCATATTTCGTCAATATTGTATTTCTCCCAAGCACTCTTATGGAATTATCTTCATAGTATTTGCTTTTCTGCAAAACTTGCATTGCTTAATCAGTTGGACTCGTAACTGAGAGGTCCTGGCTTCGAATACAGGCTCGCGATTGTCCTTTCTTACGTGTAGGACAGTAAGTTCCCGAGGTCCCGTGTCACTGTAGACGACCTTCGGGTGGGGCCATTACATAGGTCTAAATTTCTGTGTATTACACCAGGCAGGTGCCGTCACCGAACAAGCGCAAGGATTTTGGTGTAACGTAAAACAAATGAAACTGGATGTACATGAAAAGGTTTAGGGTGGGGCCTTGTTGAAAGAAAAAGCTGAAGCGTGCAGCTTTCAAACTCATTGTATCCTCTCAATTTCTATCGATCTAGCTTCGATCCCAGGTCGTAGCAAATGGGAAGATACTATACCGTAAACAAACACAAAGTTTTCTCCTGTCGCTAAATACTGGTCACAATCATAGAGGTCAAATAAACCCGACATTATTCTAGGCAAACCAACTTCTTTCTTGAATATTGCATATGCTGTCATTTCATTTAGGTCAAGCGAGCGGCGTTTGAGTCAACAAAGAATTGTACAGGCGTGTTGGTGTACATGTGTGAGAGGATTCGCGATACCCTGGGAATCACCTGGCAGAATGTTCGCTGGGAGGATCTACTGAAGCCTTTGTACTCCGGCTTGGCGGCAGCGCTATACGTCAGACGGCGCGCCGGTATCTCGTCGCCAGGACTCATTGAATCGCAATCTACATACTGGAATGCTTACTATCATGAGGGGCAAACGCCTGCTACCTATATATCCAGGGTCAAAGAAATGAAGGATGGTAGGGTTTGGTTTGGTTCAGTTCGTTTGTGTTTTATGGCGAGATAGTCGTTTCGTTTATCTATCTACTGTACATGTACTTATTTTTAGCGGGATTCATATTTTAGCGCGATTAGCGCTGTCCAAAGTGCGCTAATTCATGACTACGCTAATATAAAGTACATGAGGTGATAGAATTAAATGGGCACTTCAGTCTCAACTCTATAGATATGTCTATCAAATAACTATCACGAACAAATTCATCATTCATTTTGATAAAGAGGACACAAGTAACGATCGATTAAAGATGTTTGCATTATAGGAGACTGTCGATATGATTATCAAAAAAACCAACGCAAGAATTATAAAAACGTGGTTTGAAGTTTAGGAATTAATCCTCCGCTATGCATATCGCTTATACAATACCGTCTATTACGTAATTATAGACAAAGAGCGGTCAGCGATACAAATAATTTATCTCATATCAACTTATGAAAACAATGGCTTCGTCCGAACATGTCAAATGTGCTAATTCATGACTACGCTAAAATATTGCCGACCCCTATTTCGAGCATTTTGCACTAAAATTTGAATGCGCTAATATATGTACACGTACAGTATCTATCTATCTATCTATCTATCTATCTATCTATCTGTCTGGCTGTCTGTTTGTCTGTCTCTCCGTCCGTCCGTCTATCTATTGTCGTTGCCACTTGATGCAAAACTAGAGCTATTTCACCTTGGTGCTTATAATGGTGAAGGAAATCATATTATTACATCCAGTTCTCGTGGGGTACACCGGCATACCTTTCCACTAGCACGGAAAGGGGTCTGTATTTATTTATTGTTTGATCCGTCACATTAGAAATATTGACAAAAATCTTCAACACCCAACTCGGGTATATACTAATTTGGATGGAGTCCAACACTTTAACTAGATAGTTATCGCAGATTTATCTGAGATATAAAAATGAAAAATTGAAACTTTCTTTATGTGTGATATGGAAAGTAATTTTCGTTCACACTTTACCTCAACATTTTTCAGACGATTGTTCCCACAACTATATGGACCTCGTTTTCATCATCGACGGTTCCGGAAGTATAGGCTACATCAACTTCATCCGAATGCTTGACTTCGTGAAAAATGTTACGGAGAACTTTGTTCTTGGTCCAAAAGATGTTCAGATGGCTTTAGTGTCATTCAGCGACTATGCAAAGATGCAGTTTTTGTTGACATCCTATTATAACCATTCGAGCATGAAGACAGCAATCGATAACACATTTTATGACTCAGGGGGCACGGATACTGCCGATGGAATCCGACTGGCAAGGAGAGTCTTTGACCCATTTTACGGTAGGTTGATTTTTGGTTTACAAAGATCTTCTTTCGTACAATACTTAATATTTCGCTCAGAGATTTATCATAAATACGATGAAATTAAAATATAAACAGAGCATCAGAAAATATTTCACGCTAAAAGATACATACCCCTCTGAATTGAACTTGGTGTTTTGGTGTATTGGCTTAAAATGCGCTATTATTACAGGATTACCAATGTATATCATGTCTCTGACACTGGCAGACCCCGGGTAGTTTCCTATGACAGCACGCTTCTGGCAACATTTATTCCCTTTGCAGTGTAGAACTTGTAAAATAATTTCCCGTGGGGGAAGGGGGGACCCCCAGTATAATTATACTTTTTTCCTGATGTTGTGAGATAGCGAAAATTTCTGTAGTGTTTGTCCACATTTATCCCATCTCTAGTGTCGAACTTTTTTGTAACACATTATTTTCAAATGAAAAGTGGCAAAGACGTGTTATAAACAAAGATAAAAAATTATTTTTACAAAAGCCTGCTGGTGCATCAGTTCGCCACGATGCTTCATGCATATCATTATTTTTCGACAGAAGAAGGGTATTTTAGGAGCGTCTACCTAAAATAACATCACACATTTGTTTTTCCAGCGACACACTACATTGTTATATATGACATTTATATTGGAACTTACCGTTTTTCTTAAAACTAACTTGAAGAATTAAAACTTTCCTCAGGTGGGCGTTCGGATGCTGCCAAAGTGGGCATTATAATAACTGATGGTCAGTCCAACAATTTCTTTGACACGGTGCAGCAAGCCAGTTT
Organism: Pteria penguin; assembly: GCA_035048485.1. Classification (NCBI taxonomy): domain Eukaryota; kingdom Metazoa; phylum Mollusca; class Bivalvia; order Pterioida; family Pteriidae; genus Pteria; species Pteria penguin. Next base: position 26,287,721 of record CM068589.1, on the reverse strand, counting down.
GGCTAAAGACGAGGGAATCGTCCTATTTGCCCTGGGAATAGGAAATATCAACCACAATGAGCTGGAACACGTGGCTAGCAAACCTAACTGTACACATGTCAATGTGCTATCCGGGTTCTCGGAGATCGATAGCATGTTGTATGAAATTAAAAAAGATGCATGCAGAGGTATGTACCGTGCATCTTTTGAAGAGAATCAGAGAAATATGTTCCAACACTTTATCTTCCTTCATGTATCAAAATTCATCTTGGAAGTTTTTGGAGTGCACGAAATTTTTACACCTTCCAAGTTAAAATTCCTTCCCAACCCAGAGTATTTATTTAGTATTATAGACTTTTATTCGTTACGTTTAAACATACCCGTCTGTCTTTTGTATCTGTGGTGAATCTTTTTCACGATCAAGTCTATATCTAATGATCAGCATGTTTATAATGTTTTTCTTTTCAAACAAGGAGATGTAACTTAACTTTTACTGCAGATATTCCGTCTGGCCTGCAAAGTGAGTTATATCAGATATACTTCACCACTGAGTGACAGACAGAGAGACAGACAAACAAAGAGAGAGATAGAGATTTTCCACTTTATCAGACTCTCTTTGTCTCTTGGTTAAAACATCAAGTGCGAGTAGGACGACTCCTGTGGGTACAAAGAAAATTCATTATCAGATATAGATAGTATCGTAACTGACATACTGTTTATTATCTTTAAATTTGCTAATTTTCAATTTTAGCACCTCAAGTAATAAACTTCAACACTTTATCATCTAACGACACTGACAACTCCTCGAAAGACAACCAGACAGTTGTTATCTCCAAACTTATCAATGAGACTTTTTCAGTATCTGTGCAAAACCCCAAACAGAATAACACAGACCCCCCTACAACAACCGTCATGAATGTAAGTGTGATATACAACTACTTCCTACATAAAACTATCTGTACCATTAGATTCACTTTGGTTCTTAAGTTTGGAACAATTGCGTAATTGGTTGCTTTTCTAATATTTTTGGATGTCCGCACTTTCGACCTTGCACACCGCTAATAAGATGTCGAAATGAACAAAACGTATAACTAATTATTACAAGTGTATACACAAATGAGTCAGTGAAAACGCACTGAAATCTGGGTTTTCACACCCCTCAGAAATGTATAGTCATTCAACTGCGGTATCGACTCAGTTGTGTATACACACGTGATAATTCGTTATACCTTATATTCATTTACATTGATGCACATATGGTGCAAGAAATCAATATACACATGTTATGATAATAATTATTACCAGTGGGTCGATACTGCTACTGGTGGATTGTAAGTTCCCGAGGGTGTCCTTAGCCCAGTCCTCAGTGCTTCTGTACTGCTACTGGTGGATTGTAAGTTCCCGAGGGTGTCCTTAGCCCAGTCCTCAGTGCTTCTGTACTGCTACTGGTGGATTGTAAGTTCCCGAGGGTGACCTTAGCCCAGTCCTCAGTGCTTCTGTACTGCTACTGGTGGATTGTAAGTTCCCGAGGGTGTCCTTAGCCCAGTCGTCGGTGGTTCTATATTGCTACCGGTGGATTGTAAGTTCCCGAGGGTGTCCTAAGCCCAGTCTTCAGTGCTTCTATACTGACCTGAAATATATACTTCAAAATTAAGTTGATAATGTAATAACATAAACACACTTTGTCTACAGAGATTTGGCCCCTTGGCCTTCATCAAGTGGAAACAAATACAGTGAAGAAATCACCATTCTGGACCATGTAACTCTCAGAAATGGATTTCAGACAGATTTCTTCACCGTATTTGTTTCCACTTGATAAAGGCCAAAAGTCCAAAAATTTGTAGACAAAGAGTGTTTTGTTATTATTTGTTTTAGTAGCATCCCTTTGGAAGATTCATTGCAATTCGTCATTAATAGCTCTGTCCTTCGATGGGATCTTTGACCATTTATGTAAATTTTTCTCTGTTTAAATACTTTGGATGTACTTCAACAAACTATTGCTCTTCCAGTGGGCACTAACTGTACAGCTTTACTGGCCAATTTGTTTGTTTATTCTACGAAAGAGAAAAGAGAAGACAACTGACCAAGCTGTATGAAGCTGATTTTACACAAAATCCTCTGTATCAGAATGCCAAATGCCAATGATCTTTGATTTAATATTTAGATATATGATACATGGTCCATAGATAGTAAAGGCGTTGATACATATGTGCTGTTGAACTCGAATTTACAAATACAATATAATCTAGTTACTGCTCTTTGAAAGAGGCAGTAAATTCTCTACTTCTCAATGTGAAAAACATGATGACTTCAGTTCAATTTTCCTTTCTATATGTTTATAGTAACATTCACTTTTCTTTTGCTTGTGAAGTCTTTAGCATGCAATATCAGTCATGGATTAAACCAACACAATAACCCAAAATTCATGAAATCGAAGAGCATTCAAATCATCAAAAGTAGAAAGACAATGACAAGTGAACATTTCAAATTACCGACTACATTTTTGTATGTCTCACATTTACAAAGCGACTCGATTACAAAATGTCCCCCTCTTCTTCATTATAAGTCACTGAACACATTATGAGCAACTTGTTTCATGAATATCAACTTCAAGGATAGTCAGTGAATATACAAAGGAATTTATATTAATAAATAGTGGCCATTGCCGTAGAAAAAGAAAAGAAAAACATAAAAAAGAGTGTTCGATAAATCATTTTAATCATCCCCTCCACACAGTAAACCATAATCACTTCGTATTTTTACATCGTGCATTTTCACAAGTAGTTTCACTTTTGTTCGAGAGAAAATCCTGCATTAATATTTGGTCATGGGTCTATGTTTTACATATGTTTAGTTAGGGGCTCAGCTCAGCTCGGCTCAGAATGTCTTAAACAGTACGCAGTATGTTCATATTATCAAGTGGTACTCAAGAAAGTGCTGCTGTGACATTTGCCCCTAGCCAGATGCAAGTTAGGTATACAATGCACATTTTTTTTTATTTATTAAATATGATTATATATATGATATATTATTTATACATCTTAAATCTGGACTTTCGTTTGGATACCATTATTGAGGGGGAAAATGATAATGGACTTTTTTTAATCCAATGAATGGAATGAAAACAACATAATTTCAAATTCTCAAATCCTATTCATGTCCCGTGATCAGTGCCACTCTCCGAATTTACTCGATGCTGAATCATGATCTTAGACCCAAACTGATCTTACCCAAGTAAAAAGGGGACTTAGTTATTGGATTTGAAATACATGTACGACATTTCAGATCTATTGCAAAGAAAAAGAAAAGAAAAACTCATGCTTAATTGCATGAAGTTAAAATTCAAAATAATTTTCAATACCAATGATATAACATTTTCAGTTCTGACGTCATTTCAATGATAACGGACTGACCATTAAACCCCCATCATTTCAGGTAAACGTGACATGCGGAATTGTGCACGTGTACACATCATACAATACTCCACATCCGGGACCTGCTTATTACGACATTAAGGAAACAGCCACAGATGGTCGCCCCTTGGTTTTGTACCTGAATACCTCGGTAGATGGCAGACCTCTGTATATTTCCTATGTGGGAAGGGATTTACCTAAGGATATAGCGGGCCTGAAGAATTGCAATTCTTCTGGTTATACTGTATCCTTCGTGGACAAACAAGAAACACGTTTGTATTATGTATTTTGATATAGTATAATATAGAATAGTTTTAAGTACAGTATAGTATAACATTACATAGTAAAGTATAGTAAAGTAAGGTATAGTATAGTATAGTGTAGTTTAGTATACTATAGTGTAGTATAGTATGGTATTTCATAGTATAATGCAGAATAGCATAGTATTCTATAGTATAATGTAATATAGTATAGCATTACATAGTATAGTATAGTTTACTGTAGTATAGTATAATAAAGAATAGTATAGTATAGTATAATAGGGTATAGTATAGCATTACAAAGTATGGTATAGTATAGTATAGTATAGTATAGTGTAATAAAGAAAAGTATAGTATAGTATAGCATTACATAGTATAATATAGTATAGAATTACATAGAATAGTATAGTATAGTATAGTATAGTATAGTATTTAATAGTGTAATAAAGAAAAGTATAGTATAGTATAGCATTACATAGTATAATATAATATAGAATTACATAGTATAGTATAGTATAGTATAGTATAGTGTAGTATAATATAGCGGTACAGTGTAGTATAGTATAATACAGCATTATACAGTATAGTATAAAGTCGCCCGGAGTTGTCGTGGGTCTTTGGCTTGACAATCTGTTTGTCCCGTTTTGAAGAATATTACCTTGTTAGAAGAATTGTTGCCACAGGATGCATTGATTATTAATAAATACAATATTAATATAAATTTAAATAAATTCAGATTTTAATCGTTAGACAGAGACGGATCTTGCATTTTGTGAAATTTACTCCACCTTTAGGTGCTTTTATGTAGTTACGGTGTCATATTTTTGTGGATCATTTGATTTTTTTTTCTATTTTGAAAACTGGAACTTTTTTTTTTTTTGCAAAGTCTTCCTGTCCCTCTCTCTCTCCCCCATAATTAAATGGTTGCTCCCTTAACATCTAGCCAAGGTTCACCGAAAAAGCCATAAAATTCCTTTTTACAGGATTTTTTTATGTTACAGAACGGGATAAAACCCTGTATTGAGAATACCTCTCCCTCCCCAATTAATCTTGAACCTATATCGTATATGTTATTTATTTCAGATGTAGAAATAGTTTGTAAAGAAAATGGCCATGAACGTCCATGTTCTCCAGTCGACTTCACATTGAATGGAAAATATCTATCCTGGTTGTGTCCGTCCACCGGAGGCCGTAAGTATAACAAAATGAAAAACATGCAAGGAAACACCCCCTCCCCCCTCCCCCACTAAAGAGACATGTACAAAAAATTACAATATCGAGTTAAAACATAAGAATTGCAGACTCAAATTTTTCAACTTCTGTTTCCTGACGAAGGCAAGAGAGGAGGCATGGACTTAATTTTCTATCTTTCATTAATGGGGTTCACTAGCTATACGCGTCCGCTTCAAGTTTAATTAAAAGAATGCCTGATTCTTAAATGCAAAGAGGTCAGAAACATGTCGAATGTGTTACTGTGTAAGGCCCGTGTTTAATGGTAAGCGATATTGCAAAAATTTCAGTCAAATATCAGCATTTGAATTTACTGGAGAAGCATAGGTGGATGAAATATTTTTAATTATATTCTCACTTTAGTCAATAAACATGGTAAAACAAGATCGAAAAATAACATTTGGCTTAGAAACTTAAGACAAATCCCTAGGGGTAAACCATATGCAATGTCACTTGTCTGGACCATCGCAGTGTTCGAGAATGAACCTCGTTCATAAGATATGGCCAACCCCTAGTGTTTACGATGAGGTTTTGATAGTACAATGAAATATTTATGGACTATACATTGATATCTCTGGAAACAAACCTGCAACAGTGATCCAAAGGATATATGTATCAATAGTAGAATGCATTTGTCAATAATGGACCAAAACAAAAAGTGAAACAAAATGGAAACTTCGGAATGTGTCTGTAAATCGTATAAACACGAGGGGACAGGCAGCCGGATTTTTCTACTACGAGCTATCATCTTCCGTCTTCCTGCCTGTCCTTTCGAATGTGACAGTTTAAACCGAGGCTCCGTGTCACGGTAATAAACCGAGGTTCCGTGTCACGATATAATTTCGAGACCCCCGTCACTGTATAAACCGGGGCTCCGTATCCTGGCGTAAACCGAGGTCCCATATCACGGTAACAAGCCAATGCCTGAGTCACGGTGTAAAATCGAAGCCCCGTGTCACGGTATAAATCGGGGGCCCGTGTCACGGTATAAACGGGGGCCCATGTTAAGGTATAAACCGAGGCCGCTTCACAGCATAAACCGAGGCCCGTATCACTGTATAAACCGGGACTCCATGGCATTGTATAAACCGATGCGCCTTGTCGCGGTGTAAGGCGGGGTCTTGTGTCACGTTATGAAACGAGGCCTCATGTCATGATATAAACCGAGGCCCAATTTCTCGGTATACGTTGGCATGTAAAAGATCCCTCACTGCATGGTTTGATATGTCCGTAACATAGGACAAAATTATGAATCAATGCACCAGACATGTGCCGCCACTATTGAGTCTTTTCGTTAAACAGAGTTATTTCCCATTTGGCACGGTATCTGACGTAAAACATTTATGACGTCATCAAAGTCCTATGAAAACGTCATTTGTGGACCATCATTTCCCTGACTTTTAGATTAGTTTCCATAGAATTTGATGACGTCAAAATTCTATTACGTCAGATACCGTCCCAAATGGGAAGTAACTCTGTATGACGAAAAGACGGAATAGCATTGGAGTTGCATAAAACAGTAAGTTGGTTGGTTGATTGGTGTTATACGTCGCTTTCAACAATATTTCAGTTATATCGCGACATGGAAGCAGGAGGTTACCAACCTCTTAAACATAGTTGGGCAACCCGTGAATCGAACCCGGATCGTCGGCGCTGCAAGCCAAGCGCTTAACCACTACACCAAGCCTGCCCCTGATAAATAAAACAGTAAGAAAACTAACAAAGAGTAAGTATCTACATTGTCTTTGATAAGGTTTATTAAGTGAAAGTTATTTCAGCCCACAATATCATCACAAAAAACAACAACAACAACAACAACAACAACAACAAAAACCAACCAAACAAACAAAAACATGCACAAAAAACCCCAGAAACAACCCCCCCCCCCTCCCAAAAAAAAAAATTGAAAAAAAAAAGAGCAATCGTGTATTGAGATGCAGTACATTTCAATCAGTTTGATTCATCGTAATTCAATCGGTGAGGCGATTGTCTCGTGACCGAAAAATCCCGGGTTCGAGTCCCGCAAGTGCCTCGTTTATTTGATATAAAAGTAAAGCTGAGGTCCCGAGTTTCGGTAAATGTGGCACGTAAAAATATCCCTCACTGCTTTTGATATATCCTTTGCAAAGGTCTTAATGTTTCTCAGATGCATCCAGCAGATGGCGACACCATTTAATGCAGTAATCGTGATGTGTTGTAAAATAAGAATCAAACAAAAACAAAAGTAAAGGAAAAGCATTGGCTTAATTTGTGAGTGGGTGTATATAAATTGACCATAAACATTTTGCCACTCTAGACAGTACTAATACCAAACTCTCCTACATATGGCTAAGAATGTCGAGAAAATGTTGCATTTTTAAAAATTTTTATCAATTTCATTTTGCAGCTTGAATACAGTTCCATTTTATACGTTTTATTACTTTAGATAGTATCAAAGAAAACACTAATTACATGCATATATAACTGTTTGATCAACACACTTTCTATGAAATGGCCGTCACCATATACGTGAAATATTCGTGGTGTGACGTAAAACAAAAATCAAGCAATCAATCAATCTATGAAATGGCTTACATCTTATCACACTTGTCAAGTACGTTTCCTTTGTAAGAGAGTGTTCGATTCTCACTCAGTACAATACACATTGCCTAAACTGTATACTAATTTGTGTTTTGGATTCTTTTAATTCTTATTCATTATCTCATCAAGATTATCATGGCACTGATGTGGTGACGTCATCTGTCTGATGCACAGAAATTTAGACTTACACAACGTACCCATCGGAAGCAATGGGGGATCTTTTACGTTCCGTGACACGGGACTTTCGGTTTTACAACTTTATCTGACAGTCAGTACACCAACATGCCACTGATGGGAATCGAAACCAGGATTTTGTGGTCACGAGCCATGCTTTGCCAATCAGAAATTTAGAGGAAACTCTAGCTTGCAGTTTTCTCGCAAATTCTACCATCCTCTTCGTAACTTTTGTTTTCTTCTTATTTCTCTTTACTTTATTTTATTTTATTTTATTTTGTGTGTGCGTGTTATTTTTTTCCTTCCCCATTTCTCCTTCTTCAGACACTTTCCTTGTATGTCCATATAGATTTTAACTAAAAATTCTGCAAGTGTGATTTTGATAATAATTTATAATAATTCTCAAAAATATTGCAAACACAGAAAGTAGTAAATAACTTATCAATTTCTATAGTGACGTCATATTACTGAACTGATTTTATTACTTACCTTTATTGTAACCTCATGTAGCACAGAAATAAATCCAAAAACCCAAACCCCCAAAATGAATTAAAAAGCAAATCAAAACCAGACAAAAAGATATAAACGGAAGAAAAGAAAAAGACGGAAAACGAACAAACAAACATAAAATAGAAAAGAGAATTCTAAAAAGCTTCCCCCAAAATGATGTTGGTTGGTTGGTTGGTTGGTGTTTTACATCGCTTTCAACAATTTTCCAGTTACATCGCGACATGGAAGCAGGATGTAACCAACCTCTTAAACATAATGGCGCAATCCGGGAATCGACCCGGACGTCGGCGCCGCAAGCCAAGCGCTTAACCACTACACCAAGCCTCCCTCTCCAAAATAATGTAATCGTTAAGCGAAATGTGGTTGTACTTTCTGGAATGTCGATATCGCTTTTAGCTATACATGAGTGTGTTCATGGTAAGGGATACCAGAGGATAGAGTATCTATGATACATCAGGTTACGTCATAATTGTAAACTATTTTCTTATGTGATCAAGCACATGCCAGGACAGGGCTGACATCTCCCGGCGTCACACAACATTAGCCATGAAACTTTTACAATATCTCAACTATCATGCATAGCATATTATATATGTTGTATTACAGAAACAAACGCTAACGAAATACCGAATCCCTGCACAGCAACTGCGATCAAAAATAACCAACTATATCACCCCTATCCTTACGACGATTCCAAATTCATCAAATGCGACTATCAAGGCAAGATGTACATCACTATGTGCCCTAACGGAGAAAGATATCATCCAGGGTCCCATTCGTGTGGATCCACTGCACAGGTTCGTTTTACACGTTATATTTTACATGTAAGCTGTGCAATACCCTCAGAGTTTGCTTTTGATACCGAAAGGATTTACTGATGGACATATATGTAGGGTTTTCCCAGCAACGAATTATCATATGAATGAATTTTTAAAAAATGTTTTATGAATGTATTATATAGTAACTATCATCATCATCATCATCGTCGTCGTCGTCGTCATCATCACCATTTTCATCATTGTCGTCGTCGTCATCATCATCATCATCATCATCGTCGTCGTCGTCGTCATCATCATCACCATTTTCATCATTATCGTCGTCGTCATCATCATCATCATCATCATCATCATCATCGTCGTCGTTATCAATATCACCGTCATATCATTTTAATAGTATGTATAATTTTACTCAGACTTTAGCCGGAGGGGATAAGGTACCACTAGATCCTACCCTAGCCAACCCATGTACAGCACAAGCTCTAATAAATCACCAGTACTTCTTTGCATACACCCGCGACGTCAAAAAGTTCATACATTGTGACGTATGGGGTCATGCATGGGTCATGAACTGTCCTACTAACCTAGTTTGGAATCAGCCGGGTCAGACTTGTGTGGAAGATACCCATACCTCAGGAAATCCTTGTACGCAAGCGCAGATGGATAACGGAATCACTATGTTCCCGCACCCAGATAAACATAAATATATCCACTGTGATAATGGACTGAATCCTTGGGTCCAGCATTGCAGTGCAGCACTCGTGTTTGATTTTGCAAGTCAGAATTGTGTGTCTCCGAGCAACCCTTTCGGGAAGTGAAAACTATGTATTCTATGTTCTAGAACCATTCTGAAAATAAAGATTTCCGATTTTTACATTCCATTCGGAAAGTCATATATTATTTCCGTTCTTTCTTGCTGTATATGATCTTTTCGAATTATTTTAAATTAAACTGTAATATTTAAGTATGTCGGTGTGAAGTTCACCGTTTCTGTTTCAATGTTTATCATTTCTGTTTTCTCTTGAAATTACGTCACTTTTGTGGTCACATCAGAAATTTCACCATGTCGATGCGGTTTTTATTTTGAAAGGTTTAGAATTTTTTTAAAATTCTGTTATCGAACATTATTATTTCCAAATGTGGTAGAAAAGAACGACCAAATCGTCGCTTCTTTATGTCTAGGTTTACTTCAAATAACAGGAAGTACAAAGTAAGGCCGCCTTTCTGAACTAAATGCCAGAGAAAAAAATCTTTCCCTGTATGAGAAGACAGTCTGAAGTCCATCCTCATGTTCATTCCCATCTAGCAAATAACTTAAATTTTCATATTCCCACTTATAATTTGCCTAAGTCAGATTCCACGCCTAACTGATTAATAGGCTGATTGATTATTTATTGTTTTACGTCACTCCACATATTATTTTACGTATATGGTGACGTTTTCTGCTTGATGCATTGAATAGAAATTTATACCTTTTCGACGGACCTCACCCGAAGTAGTGATGGATATTAATTTTACGTGCCACGTCTACCTTGACACGGGACCTCGGTTTTGAGTGTTTCATCTGCAAGACATGAAACCGGTGTGTCAATGGCGGGAGACCTTAAGGTCATAAGCCCAGCATCACATCCACTGAGCCACGTCGGCTAACTGATTGCAAGGCTATATATAGTCCATATCATGCAGTGTTTAAAATAAATTAATGGTTATATCAATTCAAAAGAGAAATAATAACTTATTCGATTTTTTTTTTGTATAGAATATGTTTGTGAAAATCACGATTTGTTTGTTAATCATTTCATGTTACATTTTCAAAAGAATGATCTGTGTGCCCTTAACCTAGATATGGAAAAAAATGATAGTTTATAATTATACAGATTTTCTATGTTTGTCTTTTTCTTCTCCCATTTCGAAGTGTAATCAAAAGTTGAACGTTATACTTTTTATGACAAGAATGAAATGTTTCAACAAAATTAAAAGCTATAATGCATTTGTTATACTAATATTTAAAACCCTTAATATGTTTGAACATTATTTTAAGATTGTAATAATAATGCTTTAGAATACTAAATGTTTAAAAATATTAATGTAACATTTCTTCAAATTCACATTCTTTACTACTCGCATAAACCAATGAATACCAGTGGTAAAGAGAAAAAATATATTCTTCTATTTCACAATAATAAATGGTGTTTAGACACAAAACATACATATATAAATACAAACATATTACTAAGATGAAAGTATCTTACTAATCTACTGTACAAATTGTATTCTGACCAAAACTTCACAATTTTCTCTTGGAATATTTACCTATGACTGGAACATTTATAGGCCGGTGTGGCTCAGTGTATGAGGTGCCTGGCTTATGACCAAGAGGTCGCGAGTTCGTTTCCCGCCGTGGACGCAGTGTTCTGTCTTTCGAATGATGCAATAGAAATCGAGGTCCCGTGTCACGGTAGACGTGGCACGTAGAAGATCCCTCACTGCTAGGGAGGCCCAAACTCTATCCGTAAAAACACACGAGATACACTTTTTAGATACCTATGAATAATCTATTTGTATCACAATATACCAAAGAATAAATAAGTTACAACGTACGCTTTATAGTTAACAAACTCGGAAAATTTCACCGGTTTATCTCAAGTACTTTACAAGATATGAGGATTTGAAAATGGACAATATCGCATTTTCACACCATTTTCCAGCAAATGAAAATGCACGACCTCGCAATTTCATGAGTGTATAACTTAATCAGTTATGCATAAAATTTGTGATTAAATTTTATTTATATTAATCTACTCTATGTATATGTACTACAGGTATCATCTTGTCCAGGAATCCATTCTGTCTAGACAGCTCTATCTTTCTCTCATCTTGTCCAGGAATCCATTTTGTCTAGACAGTTCTATCTTTCTCTCATCTTGTCCAGGAGTCCATTCTATGTAGACAGTTCTATCTTTCTCTCATCCTGTCCAGGAATCCATTTTGTCTAGACAGTTCTATCTTTCATTTAGTCCAGGAATGTATTCTGTCTAGAAAGTTCTATCTTACTCTCATCTTGTCCAGGAATGTATTCTGTCTAGACAGTTCTATCTTTCTCTCATCTTGTCCAGGAATCCATTCTGTCTAGACAGTTCTATCTTTCTCTCATCTTGTCCAGGAATCCATTCTGTCTAGACAGTTCTATCTTTCTCTCATCTTGTCCAGGAATCCATTCTATCTAGACAGTTCTATCTTTCTCTCATCTTGTCCAGGAATCTTTTCTGTCTAGACAGTTCTATCTTTCTCTCATCTTGTCCAGGAATCCATTCCGTCTAGACAGTTCTATCTTTCTCTCATCTTGTCCAGGAATCCATTTTGTCTAGACAGTTCTATCTTTCTCTCATCTTGTCCAGGAATCCATTCTATCTAGACATTTCTATCTTTCTCTCATCTTGTCCAGGAATCCATTCTGTCTAGACAGTTCTATCTTTCTCTCATCTTGTCCAGGAATCCACTCTATCTAGACAGTTCTATCTTTCTCTCATCTTGTCCAGGAATCCATTTTATCTAGACATTTCTATCTTTCTCTCATCTTATCCAGGAATCCATTCTGTCTAGACAGTTTTATCCCTTGCCATAAACAAAATGATTTACTTTGTAAAAGGTTTTAGTTTCACAGATTTTCAGATTATATCAGGCATGCATTAAAACTTTAATACAGGGATTGGCAGTGGCGGATCCAGAATTTCAGCCAAATCTCTGTGGAATTTTTCTCTCATTATTTGAACGTTTTCAATCTTATCGTGAAAATTTGGCAAAAGGTAAGATCGATTGGAGTTAGTAACCTTATGACGTCAAAATAACGTACCTTTATTCTTTACGTCATTTTTGCGGGAATTTGTCCTCCCTTGATATTAGGACCGCAGTTAATGGCGGTATCTCGCATTCGACTCTACATGATTTACATGCACCAGAAAACCGTCGTAATGATTCAAATAACATTGTATATATTGCGAAAATAAAACCACCAACACTGGCCAGATATTGGAAGACATTTCCAATACTTAAGACATTGGATCGAACCCTACTCCTCTGGGACGAGAAACTGGCGAATTTCAATGCCATTAACACAAATTGTCTGAAAGCCACAAATGTTTGCTATCAACCCCTAAAGTCCAATACAGTATTATCAAACGAAGTCCATGTATCAGACATGTATACAACGATTTATAACAGGGGTCAGTTTTGAGTTTTGTCCTTGTGCACATCGTCTGTTAGATTCTTGTTTTACGTCACACAAGATTATTGCACTACTATCGTGACGTCATCTGCCAGATACAACGCAAAGAAATTGATTGATTGATTGATTGATTATTGTTTTACGTCACTCCACGATTATTTCACGTATATGGTGATTGATTGATTGAGTTTTGCTTTACGTCACACCACGAATATTTCACGTATATGGTGACGGCATCTGCCTGATGCGGGGCATACAAATTTTGACCTTTGCAACGGACCCACCCGAAGCAGTGAGGGATCTTTAATGTGCCATGCATACCATGACATGGGGCCTCGGTTTTTACTGTATCATCTGAAAGACAGGACACCGGCATGACCAGAGCGGGACTCGAACCCCGGCCTCCCGATCAGGAGTCCGGCGCGATACCACTAGGCCACGCCGGCTTACGTATATGGTGACGGCATCTGCCTGATGCATTGCTTACAAATTTAGACCTTTGCAACGGACCCACCCGAAGCAGTGAGGGATCTTTTACGTGCCACGCCTACTGTGACATCGGACCTCGGTCTTTACTGTCTCATCCGAAAGACAGAACATCAGTGCGCCTAGGGCGGGAGTCGAACCCGCGACCTCTCGATCACGAGCCGAGCACCATATCCACTAGGCCACAACGGCTTCAAATAAATTTAGACTTACACGAAGTACCCGACGGGACTCGATTCAAGGGTCTCTCGGTCACATGTCAAGCACCCACTCGATTAACCTACATTGGTTCTTTTTACATGTGACCATACTACCAGTCCATGGTATATCTGATTCCAAACTAGAGCATGTTTGTAAAAACAAATGCCCCCGCTGTGCTTACTTCAAATTTCGACCTTTGCAATGGACCCACCCGAAGCAGTGAGGGATCTTTTACGTGCCACGCCTACTGTGCCACGGGAACTCGGTTTTCACTGTCTCTTCAGAAAGACAGAACACCAGTGTGCGCAGGGCGGAAATCGAAACCGTAACCTCGAGGTCACGAGCCGAGCACCTCATCAACAAGGTCACACCGGCTTCAAACATTTCGGGGAAATAGCAATGTCGTTATACAGAGTAGGAATCACAAGTCAGTTCTATCCTGTATGGCGGCTAACAACTGGACTCGAGCTCTCACGCACGTACACCCGATGGGTCTTATCCTTGTCAAAACCCGTAACAATCCGATTCTCTGGCATGCCATTACTGTTTTATACACAAAAACGTTTAGCCCTTTTTTCAACCCCCCCCCCTCCTTTCCCATGCCCTTTCTCCCAAGAGACACAGAAATGAGAGATTGATGAGTGTACAAGTATTTATTTATAAAACAATGATTACACTGACCATACATGTGATAAATGAACATAAAGCTATTAGAGTAACAATGTTAATGTGTTTAAAGCTGGAATATCAGTATATATAAAAATGACAAAATTCCACGTCAGCGGCACGTTCCATCATATATATATAGAAAGAGATTACAAAGTCAGGCACATATATTTACTCTTCAAAATGTTATAAAAAAATTCCAGATTTTGGAAGGGACACGAGCAGTGGAGAGAGATTTGGAAAGTTTTACTGCACTATGGCAACTTCTACAACCTTTGTACAACACTACAACATGTTACAAATATATTCACAGAAATTCAGGCATATCTTGTACACTCGCCGTATATGGTGATAACAAGGAATGCAAATGATAACGAGGTTGCCAAGGTAACAGTGTGATATCACAATGCATTCTGGGTAAGCACTCAGATTACTTTTGAGATTCACTCACATTCTAATAATAGCAATAGCTGGACTTTAAAATGGGTATTAGTAATTTTTTTCTATTGCCATTAATGTCAATAAAGTGTATCAACAGGAATGTATGACGGGGAAAGAATGGCTTACCCACAATGCACTTCTCATGATAACATTTGTTATCGGAAAACATTTTCTTTAAATTTCCTTAAATCTAAAATTGTTTTTTTTTTTTTAGTATCACATGTTCAATAAAGGTTTTTATTTTTGAAAATTGGATTCTTTTGAGAACTGGAAGTGTTTTTGACTATTTTTCGCAAGGAAATTTTGAACTCTTAGTAAATTTCCTTTCCATATGAAAGCACCAGTAGTATCATTCTTTTCACCCTTTCTTCATTATTTTGAGGACAAAATTTCAGTTTATTCTTATCAAATGTATTCCTTGTGGTATTGTGACATGAACAAGTAGGTACACTATACTGTTAAACATATGGTATATTCATTATATCTATTGCAATTTACATTTTTACCTGACTGAATGCTAGGGTGGAATATAAAAGTATATCATCGAAACGAATGTTGTGTCAGCAAAAAGGAAAAACTCATTTTTAGTCGACTCCCTGACTAATATAAAACACAACTAATAAAAACATCCAATGGTTAGATAAACGAATGGGGTCTTTTCTTTATACAGAGTTATTTCCCATGTGAGCAGGTGTCTGACGTCAAACCATTGTGATGTCATACAATTTCTATATCACTTCCTGTAATTTTACACCAGTCTCTGTGGAATTGGTTGACGTCAGAGTGGTATGATGTCAGATACCCGTTCATAAGGGAAATAACTGTATAACGAAAAGACCAAATACACCGTACTCCAGCTACAGTGCTACACAACAGCAAAGATGTTGTCTACATGACGAAGCCTGGAATATCTATGAGTAAAATTCCGAAACTTTTTCTTATAGCTCTCGTGAAATGATCACTCGCTCTTTTTACAAATACATGTGTATCTATTTGTACTGTATGATACTCTTAGACAATGACATTAATATAAAGTGATAAAATATGACAAAAATAAAACTGTTTGATGTAAATTTATACAAATGAGAAAGCTAAAGGCGAGAGAAAAAAAGAGACGATGTTGAAATTTAAAAGTGACGTTTACAGTCGAACATTTTCTAAATATATGAACAATTGTCTACCAGTTACCTCTAAGTATCTATAAAGTGTTAATTAACAATGACATGATCACTCTATACAAAGCAGAAAATTATCCTGAACTGGGAGTATTCACTGAGGCCAGATTGGTGTCCAATAGTCGCATCAACTGAAATTCACCTGCGATTAGTTCTCCCTTTCTACAATCCCATGTATTGTAACACACACAGAATCTGCTACATCACCAACTGTATATAGTAATAATAATAATAAAAAAAAAAAATTCACAACAATTTGGAATGCTTAGCTATTTTCACAGTTTCATAAATTAATATAAGTTACAACTGGCTGAAAAGTTTCATGTTTGTTCATTGAAGCTGAAGAAACGATTCTTGGCCTAGATCCGTTCTATCCGATTTCGCGATATTTGTAGGTTTGACAAAAATTATGACCAAGGGGTCCTCTTTTAAAATCACAGAGTTATTTGATATTTTTGTTTGAATTCACTTCAAAGTATCTGTAAGTTGGGTTCTCGTAGCCGTTCATCTGCATGTTGGCTACGTGTCTCTCTTCTGGGGATGCTGCAGGATCTACCTCCACAAAGCCGTGGGTGACGGGATGACGGTGGGGGGTCCTCTTCCTGAGCATGATGATTGCTACGATGATGATGACAAACACTGCCACACTCCCGATAGCAATACCGAAAATACTGCCGGTAGAATTTGACGCTACTGATCCAGCTAACGACTCGGACTGAAAAATATAAATCAAATAATGTTAAGAACAATTTAAAACCTCGTCTCAACATTGAATACACAGAATAAATTTTTGTTAAAGACTTTTTACGTATCAAGACTTTTTACGTATCAAGACATATTAATACTATTTTAATATTTTGTACATTTTTCTATTATAGTAGTTATTATCATCTTTTCACATAAATATCTATCACCAGTACCTAATATACCAACTTCTAGCAGTCTTTTTAACTTACAAAAAAAAAATTTAAAAATCATACTGTCTCCTAAATTCCTTCAATACTTAATAGAAGTCAAATTTTTATTAACCATGGCATAGACCTATAGCAGTACTGGACTTTCATTGAAATTTTAACTTGCCATTTGTGAGAACAAAATCAGGTGGCCCAGACAACATTTAGAAGAAGAAGAAGAAGAAGAAGAAGAAGAAGAAGAAGAAATCAACAACCAACCACAAACCTCCATAATACCATCAGTAGATTTTTTTTTTTTTTTTTTTTTTTTTTTGAGATTTGCAACAACCGTAAAAAACAGATTTACTGAAAGCAACAAGACCAGTAGCGCCTATCATGAACATGATGTATCCCTATGGGGAAGCAAGCTCAGCATCTTTTGGAAGTTTTCATTTTACAATGGGGTTACCCAAACTAAGATCGGAGTGGAAATGACGAGTGTGTAAGTGAAGCCCTGCCATAGAGGTAAATTTGCACATAACACAAGTAAACGTTTTACCTTTATGGGGATGTAAAGTGTACTACATCAGGCTTTAATAAATCAGTGAATCAATATTTCATACACCCCCCCTTTAAATTATTCAAAACTAGGACTAAGTTTTTAGAGGTCACAGAATCCAGATGTACGACTTTATAACTGAGGGACTGCTGAAGATGAAGACTTACCCTATGTGACTGTTTTAGACTGGCACTGTTATCCACATGGTGGGCAATGTAGGCCTTTTTGGGCTCAACATGAACATTGACCTGGTCAGAGTTATGGTCATCCTCAACGATATGGAGTTGACCATGGGCAGCTAGATCACCGTCATCCGATTCGTCATCGATCTTGGCAGATTCTGACCAAGATGCTGATAAAAAAATTAGAAAAACTCATATGAAACTTGCATGATGTGTAATACTTGATGAATTAAGAATTTGTCTGTCTTTATCACTCACAAAAAAATTCCTGATTCACTTAATTGATAGATTGATTTTTCTTGCCTCAAACTAAATTTATTGCCCAATGCAAAGCAAAGAGATGTAGGGCTATGCAATGGACCCATCCAAAGCAGAAAATGAACTTTCACATGTCTCAGGTTCTTGGGTTTTGCTGTCTCTTGAATCTTCCTCCAATATTTTCAACCATAATTGTTAATGTCATGTTTCTTTTACATACTTTTTGTTTCAGACACAAAAATGAAACCACAAAAAGCACCAAGATAAAACATCATAAAGAAATTTAGTAAATAGGAGGACATCAATAAATCACTTTGCCAATCATATGCGCCAATGCATACCAAAATTCAAAGATTATTTCATCTTATATCTTTCCACTTGCCCTAAAAAGGGAATCAAACTTTTTATATTGCAGAGGCTGAGGTGAAAGGTCATAGGAGCTACAGCACAGTGCATTATCCCAGAAAGTCATTAACAACCTCTTCTGATTGATGGATAAGGGCACTGACCCTGCACCAAAGGTTATGAACCTTTCCATTTTCATTTCATAAACAATTCCTCTCTGGATCATGAATGACTATCTGAATAAAACCGGATCTTTATTCCGCTTCTCTTCTTGTCCCACTGTGTATAAAGATCTGGTGAAACACTGTAAGGGGTCACGTTCTGGTGAACTCTGATTTTCAGCCAATCAGTGGATTAGCTACAAATTCCTAAGAATGAAATTAACATGGCCAGTGTTCGTTTGTCTTATGACGTAGTTTTTGAATAGTGTTTGTTACATATTGCGTCACTATCACATGCTTTGCCGAGTCATTGATTGGCTACATCTATAAGAAATAACGGTTTCAGTGACTGAGACGTCATCAGAGTTCACCTGAACTTGAACCCTTACGGGGTTTCACCAGACCTTTATGAGCAATGGAACAAATAGAGAAGCGGAAAAAAAGATATGGTTTTAATCAGATTGCACGAATGATGACTTCAAAATTTACCTTCATTCAGTTTGGTGTCTTTATGACTCGGAATGACGATGGGAGTCATGACTACACGTCTTGCACTGTCTGCTAGACCACTGTACTGGCGTCGGAAACTGTCTGCAAAATACACGACACACAACATTGTAGTTTGTATATTAATTTCAGTATGAAATTGAAATTCAAGCATCTAAAGATTTATATCAATACTTGTGAAGTCAAGAGATCCCAAAATGTGTTTCAAATTTGTTTCACTGGTTCCAGATTTTGTTTTTATTCATTTTGGACTGTATTCTGCAGAGAAATTAATTTCATATTCTGTTCCTTTGTACAGTCTTGACATACGTGGTAACAGGTGCTTATTTCCCTGTTTATACTTAAATTGTATCTTTAGAGAATTGCATGGAAACAGAGTCATTCTCTCTCTGCGCGTCTGTAGCAATAAGATATTTTGTTATCTTATTATTATTATTTTTTTTAAGGAACTCCTATTTTCCAACACCAATCCCAGTACCAGAGCTGTAAGAGGCAAAATGATGAGTAGTTGGCTATACCACCGACCGCCAGGGCTTGTGTTAAAACACTGCTGGATGTCAGTCAATGGCATAAGTTTTGAAAAGTAGGTCAAAGATCAAAGTCACCACTTCAGGACAATCTGTCTGTTAAGTTTTTATATTTTACCAGACGGAGCCAACTTTCAACAGACCACAATATTTTGCTTCATAAAATGAAAATACTATCAATCTTTCACTGCATGCTTGAAAATTGAAACCAGACCTGAAAGTATTATACTAAAACAAAAACCTATACCGGACGAACATGGGTAAATCAATTACGCTGCATCAGAAATAAATGTTAAATGGGCATTTATAGTTCATTGCATGCCAGGAAACAGTAGAACTTTGATAAACAGGCTTAACAGGAGACATTCTCTGCATTTATTTCAGTCCGAATTTTCTATGGCTTAAATTTTCTCATCAGAGAATTGGTCTGGCTTCCAGAGGCTTTTTATCTTCCCGACTCAAATTTTACCAAAGAAATCCGACGGTCTGGTGACTTTCGGATTGACTGATTTATCTGACCCTAACCACTCATTCTGAGAGCCCAAAAGCGATAAAAAAGCTTTGCAAATACAGTAGTAAATACATACGATGCCTTCCTTATAAAATCCAACATATATTACTTACTGAGCTTGGCTTGGATTTTCTGCTCAACCTTGGGGAAATGATGAAGCATATCAATCGCCTGAGCTATTCTCTCGTCGATGACCTTCATATGTTCTTCAATGGTCGACTGTAGATGCTTGGCTTCCTCTGGGTCAGCTTTCTTTACGTGGGTGAAGTGATTCAAGGAGTGCAAGCGATCTTTCTCTTCTATTCTGATGTAGTGTTCCAGGTGCTTTAGGACTTTGTTAGGCTGTAAATAAATATTCATGCAGAAATCAAAACATTCAGACTGGCTTGTGATACCACTTGCCAGGAAACAGCTTTATTTGTTTCTTTTTATATGCAGTGAATAACTAACAGCAATCATTGTACTAACTTTTGTATCCCTGGCACAGTTGCTTCTCATTCAAACAAGAATGCTGAACATTTCAAATTTTCCTATGAATAGATGGCTATGGCTTTGTTCAGGTTCATGTCACTTTTTCAGTGATATCACAGAATTAGCCTCAAATGCGTAGTGGGGTAACCCAGGGATTTTTGTTGTTGGTTTGTTGATTGGTGTTTTACGTTGCTTTCAACAATATTTCATTTATATCGCAACATGGAAACAGGAGGTTACAAACTTCTTAAACATAGTGCCACAACCCGGGAATCGAACCCAGATTGTTGGCGCGGCAAGCCAAGCACTTAACCACTACACCAGGCCTGCAACGTAACCCAGGGAAAATGCTTTTAACATCTGCACCACCATTGTGGTAGACAATGATATCAAGTCTGCGCCGCTCGAAAACCAGGTACAGCACACAGAACATTTAAGACTCTCAGAGGGCAAAGCAATTAATTGAGAAAGTCTAAGAAAAAATAATGCCCAGCAGCAAAGAGTTTAAAGGAAGACAGAGTTTTCAAATGGGGATGTACCTGCTATTGTTCTTGAGAAATCAATTTTAATCAAAAAGTGCTTGCTTATTGTTAAAGTATCTACATAATTTTCTTTTAATCATTATAGTTTTATGCTAAATTTATCACTCACTGTACACAGATAGATTAGGTCATCTGCAAGGAGTCATATAAGCATACATAATTGAAAGATTATTATCTACCGGTACTCTCCTAAACTGAATATTCAGAAACTTTTGTTGGTAGTGGGAACCACAGAACCCGAGAAAACCACAATACTTTGGTTATAATTAAGGGATTATCCAACATACCCCAACATAGATTACAACCAGAGAAAAAATAACAATAGAGGCTATTATAATGCAGTAATTATATTATATACATGTATTTCACACTATTTCTGGATTATATCTTACTTTGGAATCATTAGCGAGGTGTAATTTTCACAAAATGCCGTATAGGTAGTACATTTTATACATTTAATCTTAGGTAGCAAGGTGTTATTTTTTATTAGATGAAAAATATGAAATCCTTGTAAATCAACTGTGTTTTATAGTACTGTGATTTTGGTCACCACAATAAAATACTGACCACCACTGGTGATTTCTGTAGCTCTGTCATGTAGGCCTCTAACTCTTTCCTCTTCTTGCTGTTGAGGTCGGCTTGGCGGTGCTGCATGTGGAGGGATACCAATTGCTTCTTCTCAGCGGTGTCTGCCTGTTGGTAGCCATTGTACAATTTCTGGAATCTCTGTGAGGACATCAAAATAATACAAAGGTTATGGAATGTCTCAAAATAATAAAGATAATGAAACATCTCAAAATAATACAAAGGTTATGGAACGTCTCAAAATAATAAAGATAATGGAACATCTCAAAATAATACAAAGGTTATGGAACGTCTCAAAATAAGTTTAAGAAAAAGTCATTCTAAATATTAAATCTGGTATTGCAGTTATGATAAAAATAATTACAATGTAGCAAAGAAATCTATTTAATCAATTCAATTAATGCAATTTCATGTTTCAAGAGAGGATTAAATAACAAAAAAAAAAAAGAAATAAAAGTAATAATCTCTTTTTCTTGAAATTGAAAAAAAAAACCCAAAAACCCAATGCTAGCTGTACAATACTTGTATTATGAATGATGAACTACAATGAATATTGAACAAGCAATGTTTTAACTAAAAATGTTTTCCATCATTCATGAAATGAGTCATGGCACCAAAAGGGCTCGAACTTCTTGCATTCATTGGAAGCAGTATCCCTATAAAAGTACACAACACATAAGAGATAATATCTTGGCATGCTACACACCTCTAAGATTTCTTTGTTCAGCTTCTCGGCTGCCTTAGGATCTGTCTTCTTCAGAGTGTTGACATGTTCCCTGGCCTCCTGCCACTCCTTCATCATCTGTGTCAAAGACAGCGTATTGTATTATTGTATTTTAGTCATTTACCACAGACTTTTGTATTATTACACCCAACATAATTCCATCAAAACTTGCTTTAAAACACCACCTGTACTAACCTGTCTTTTTCAACCATGAACCACCTTTCCCCGTCCTTTAATAATTACAAAATCAACCTGTGTTAAGAGGCCACCTGTCTTCAGAGACCACTTCTCCTTCCGTCTTGTGACCTCTTGAAAATTAGTGACTCTAAATCAAATCCTCTCTTATCTAGTGATTCATGAAAAGCTGCTTCTCTTAAGCGTGTTATGCATGTTCCATGTTAAATTCCTTCAATGTTATCTCACCACTTATGAGTGGTCAGTGCCCCTGTGATAGTGGTCAGTACTCCTATGATAGTGGTCAGTACCCCTATACTAATGGTCAGCACCTATGACAGTGGTCAGTACCTATATGACAGTGGTCAGTAACTATA
The DNA here is from genome assembly GCA_035048485.1 of Pteria penguin. Lineage (NCBI taxonomy): Eukaryota > Metazoa > Mollusca > Bivalvia > Pterioida > Pteriidae > Pteria > Pteria penguin. The sequence continues at coordinate 26,264,789 of CM068589.1, read as the reverse complement.
TTACAGAAATAAGTACAGGTCAAGAGTCACAGAAAACCAACTACTTGTGGTATTAACACTGTCAGACCCTTCCACTTCTATTCAATATTCAACATCTTTACGATTTAGGGTCAGATAACAGTACAATGTACTTATTGCACACCCTAAACCATTTCTGAAATGACCAGTTTGTGATCAATCAAATTCATGTTGATGTCATTAAGATACTTTATACACTTGAATGTCAGTAAAATTTTTAATACTAACATTGCAGACATGGTAACATGGTAGATATCCAACACATCAAATATAGTTCCATGTGGGGAAAAAAAAAAGATGAATGGAGTGTACATCTACAAGATTAGCAATTACATGTATGTATTTAATACCTTCGGTTTTAAAAATCATTGCTAAAGAATAATCACATTCATTAAAATATTGTATTATTATGAAAGTACTGCTCTGGAATTGTTTTATTGTTAATCATTAACAATCAAACAATTCCAAAGCAGTACTTTCATAATAATACAATATTTTAATGGATGTGATTATTCTTTAGCAAAGTACAGGTCAAGAGGTCACAGAAAACTAACTACTTGTGGTATACCTTCCAATTCTATTCAATATTAAAATTAGTATTAAAATTTTTAATACTAACATTGCAGACATGGTAACATGGTAGATATCCAACACATCAAATATAGTTCCATGTGGGGAAAAAAAAAAAGATGTTGAATATTGAATAGAATTGGAAGGTATACCACAAGTAGTTAGTTTTCTGTGACCTCTTGACCTGTACTTTGCTAAAGAATAATCACATCCATTAAAATATTGTATTAACTTAATGGCATCCAAACCCATTTGGATATATAATTAAGTTAAGAAAATGCGTTTGTGAAACACGATTGCTCCCAGGGGCTACAATTGGCCCCAATAAGGCATCAATACTGAAAGTGAGGACAGACCTATTGCTATATACTTTAACAACTTCCTATCCTTCTGAAGCCGGTGTGGCCTAGTGGTATCGCGCTGGACTCCTGATCGGGAGGCTGGGGTTCGATTCCCGCTTTGGTCATGCCGGTGTCCAGTCTTTCGGATGAGACGGTAAAAACTGAGGCCCCATGTCATGGTATGCATGGCACATTAAAGATCCCTCACTGCTTCGGGTGGGTCCATTGCAAAGGTCAAAATTTGTATGCCCCGCATCAGGCAGATGCCGTCACCATATATGTGAAATATTCGTGGTGTGACGTTAAACAAAAATCAATCAATCAATCCTATCCTTCTGACTTGTGTTTATCAATTAAATATGATTTAAAACTCAATAAAAGTCTTTAAATGTTTGACCTGCTTCATAGTAAAATGACCATGGGCAGTCCAGAACCTTAATACTGCAGTCCTCTTTTTTATTTTATTTAAGTGCATACAGTCCCAAACCGATAAGGCCACAAAAAGTTTTTTCGTTGTTAAGCATCAGCAAGCATGGCAGTTTAACGGTAGTTGTCAACAGAGGAAAAGATGAAAGCATGCGGCTCAGCTATATGACAGAAGTCACCGTGGAAATGCACTGTTAGTAATGTAATAATCTGAAAAAAAAAAAAAAAAAACCCAAAACACTCCCCCCCCCCCCCCCCCCAAAAAAAAAATAACCCCAAAATGAATTTGTTCCTGGTCATTCTGGTCTCAGAAAATGGTTTACAAAACCATTACCACTATATACCACAATGAGTAACATCTTGTGAATATCTTACAACTCGACAGACTTACATCCATTAAATGTGGAAATAAATCACCCCCGTCACGATATCAGATATGGATATTTCTTAAACAGAACACAAGTCCCATGGTGTGGTAATGAAATCTACTGAACCGTTCTTTGCATAAAGAGAAGAGATATTTCTACCAGAGACTGACCTTGGTGATTCTCTCATGGTGCCTCTTATTCATGTCTCGGACAGCTGCCAGGAATTTTCCGTGCTCGTTGTGGAATTTCCTGAGGAATTTTTCGTCTCCCTTGAGGTAAGCAGAGTAGGCATCTTCCTTCTCGTTTATCTTGAGAGGTTTCGTCTCTGTCTTCTCGTGCTTTGGGAGATCTGGCTTGCTTTTCGTCTTCTCTGTAAGATATAATGATTCTACTTTACTGACTCTGAGCAATGTACTGAAAAGCTTTGAGAACTCAGAGTGTGAATATTTCAGTATGTTTCTAATAAACGTCAAAGAATGTGCAGCTATATACATAAATCGAACAGTCAACAAGATGTGTTTGTGAAACGCTATGCCCCCTCCCCCCTGTGGCAATATGAGTTTAGCATAAAGGTCATTGTGAATGTCAGGAGGTCACTGACCTTGGTGTAATTTGAAAGGACTTTGTAAGTTGAGTATGCATGCCAAATATGTAGTTTATCTGTCATGGTTCAAAAGTTATGGCAAATGTTGAAGTTGACAAAAGACAGATAAAACAAGAGGCCCAAGTGGGCCTATATCGCTCACCTGAGTACCTATATTATCAGTCATGCATGAAGGAAGAATTCATTTATTTTTGCATTAATGTGACTAAGTCAACACAGATGTTGAAAATATGTCAAATTTTATTTCAGGCTAGAATAAAAAACAACACTTTTTTGCACATCCATTCAGGTGATTTTGATATTAAGCATTTCCTTTGTCTCTGCAAGAAGTCATTCAGGGCAACAAATTAGTCATTTTCTTTAGGTGGGGCCTTTTGTTGACTGATTTCAAGTCTGGGTCATGAACAACAATTGTTTCAAATATTGTCCAGATCTAACTTAAAATTGCCTAATTTCATATGTTGAGTGTTGAGAAACATCTAAAAACTTATTTAGATGTGTAAAGAAATGAAAAAAAAATTTTGATCACAGCTGGATTTGAACCGCTACTCTCCATATTTCAATTACCAAGTGGTATATGTACTATTGTGAGAACTGCTTTTTAGACATGGTGGCATTATCTGTTAACCAATTTGGATGAAATTTACCAAATTGATAGAGGACTTTTAGTACTTCATGTATTCCATGTTTCATTAAAATCTTTCATGTGGTATAACAGCAGAAGTGAAAAATGTGATTGAATTGTTCCTATACACCCTCATTTGGAAGTCTTAAAAAATTCATAGAAAATCCAAAAATTGAGATATTGACAAAATTCTTTCAAAGTAACAATCCTTACCATAATTATGATCACAATAGTCCATAAGAAATCATCATTATCAATTAACTAGGAAATATGACACTTTTTTCTGCATTGAATCACCAAGTCCAAAGAAATGTCGAAAAAAATTCTAAAATTTGATTTTGGAAGGGAACCAAAATGACAATACATCTTCACTCATCCCTCTAGATCATTTCTATGCATTCTGTTTGTCTCTGTATACAGCCCGTATGAAATAGAATATTGTTAAACGAGGGAACTCTTTTGTGACCTACTCTTGACTATGGTGGCGCCACCTGTAAAGAGGTCTGGACGAAAACAACAGAATTTGAAGAGGATCATAAGTGACTTATTTCTACAAAGATTTATTAAAATCCTTCAAACAGTTTTGTAGAAAAAGTTGAAAATGTGAAAAATGGCCAACCCCCCCCCCCCCTTTTTTTTGGAAGTCTTAAACGTAAAATTCCTAATTTCATATGTTGAGAAACATCTAAAAACTTATTTAGATGTGTAAAAAAAAAAAAAATTTTTTTTGACCACAGCTGGATTTGAACCACTACTCTCCATATTTCAATTACCAAGTGGTATATGTACCATTGTGAGACCTACTTTTAGACATGGTGGCATTATCTGTTAACCAATTTGGATGATCCGCACAAAAAACAAAACCTTTGAAAAGGACTATGAGTACTTGCATCCTACCCAGTTTTATCACAATCCTTCAAGTTGTTCTGTAGATCAAGTTGAAGATATGAAAAATTGTCCCCCCCCCCCCTTTTCTTGGAAGTCTTAAAAAATTCATAAAAAATTCAAAAATCGAGATATTGAAAAAATTCCTTCACACCAGCATTCCTTACCATAGAAATGATTAAATGAAACCAAATGAATGCATCAATGTTTACTAAAAGAAAATAATAACTCTTTAATGCATTAAAATAACAAAGTCCAAAATGAAAATGAAAAAACGTCAAAAATTTGATTTCGAAATGGAACCAAAAATATAAACACTTCTTCCCATATGCCTCTATCTCATTCCTATGCAGTCGGTTTGTCGCTGTATGCACCCGATCTGAAAAAGAAGTTTGTCAAAGGAGGGTACCCTCTGTGACCTACTTTTGTCTGTGGTGGTGCCACCTGTTCATGGATCCTGACAAAGATGACCACATTTGTCGGGGACCTTGAGTATTTGATGCATGCCAAGTTTCATTGAATTCCAGCAAGTGGTTCCGAAGAAAAAGTTCAAACTGTGAAATGTTTACACCAATTATCCCACCCCCCCTTTTTCTTGAAAGTCTTAAAAAATTCATAAAAAATCGAAAACATAAAATACTGAAAAATTTTCTTCGCAGTAGTATTTCTTACCATCAAAATGATCAAATTAAACCAAATTAATGCATCAATGTTTACTAAAAAAAAAAAATACCTCTTTTCTGCATTAAAATTACCAAGTACAAAAAAACGTCAAAAATTTGATTTCGGAATGGAACCAAAAATAACAACACTTCTTCACACATCCCTCTAGATCATTCCTATGCATTTGGTTTGTCTCTGTATGCCCCTGGTCTGAAGAAGAAGTTTGTCAAAGGAGGGTACCCTCTTTGACCTACTTTTGCCTGTGGTGGCGCCACCTGTTGATGAATCTGGACGAAAAACAACAACACTTGTAGGGGACCATGAGTACTACATGCTTATCAAGTTTCATCAAATTCTGTTCGGTGGTTCTGGAGAAGAAGTCGAAAATGTGAAAAGTTAACGACGGACGACGGACGACAGACGACGGACGGTGATTGATCACAATAGCTCACTTGAGCCTTTGGCTCAGGTGAGCTAAAAACCTAAACACCCCCCCCCCCCCCCCCCCAATTACCACCAAACAAACAAGACAAAAACAAAATGCCCCTTATCTATCTTAGGGGTATAAAAACATCTTATGTCAATGATACATACAAAGCTACAAGACGTTCACAAAATGAAATGCTCTTGTATGTTTTAATGAAATATACACGTATGAATCTTCTTTTCTCTGAAGAATATTTAAGATGTGAAAACATCTGAGAAGAATTGATCTGTTCACTTGATTCTTGTTTTACAACACTCCAAGGTTATTGCACTGACATGGTGACGGCACCTGTCTGATTCAATGCACAGATATTTAGACCTACGCCACAGACCCACCCAAAGCAGTGAAAGACCCTCAGTCAACAGCCAAATACTTTAATTACCAACTGAGCTAAGCCAACTTCATCCAAGAAGTACACGGAACTGACAATATAAAACAAAGACTGACCTTAAACCACCTCGTCGTACCTGAAAATGCCACACAATAGCTGCAGTATTATGCAAATATTACCATATATAACTCACTTCAGATCTATAGAACATAACACAATAAATCTATTGTATAAACTCTTCTAATATTGCACTAGCAGGTATAGAAATCATTGAGGAGGATGGGATTTCTATACATCTAAAACTTTATACTAACAAAATATTCAATACTTTTCAACCCCCTCATTATCAGCCTGTATCTGCCAACGCATTATTGACATTGACCTTTTTTGTCAGCACCAATCTCTTCACTACTATCATTCTCGAACATTTCTTTCCAAGTCTCTCAATCATACATCACAATCTGTCGACTATTAACCTGATTACTGGTTTCATTATTTCACTGAATACATGATGATTAAAGCAGAGCTCAGCACAATCCCGTCCTGGTAACAACCCATCTTGTAGGTCACTTTCGAGGCCTGTAACTGAGTCATCCTGTGACATAGCTTGCTGCAGCAGAGCAGTAGACTATATTGATTACATACTACATAACGTGGCTGATGGCATTTCTGACTAATGGGGGTTTAAATTAAAAGGTAATAATACGTGTAGTTAGTAACAATTACATGAGAGTAAACTCTGCACAGGGTAGCGAAGATATCATACCAACAGTACTGCTTGTTGATTCCTGTTTGAGGTCACACTGCCATTGTTTCACTTAAAGGATAAAGGCATCTGTCTGATGCAATGCAATGAAATTTTGACCTAGACAACAGAGATCTTTTACGTGCCAAGTCTACCAAGCATGGGACCTCAGTTTCACTGTCTCAACTGAAAGACAGGACATTAAAGAGTCACCAGCTGCGGCAAGACTTGATCCCCAGACCTCTTGATCACGGCCCTGACATCTAATCAATGGAGCTATGCCACCTGTTTACATTTTCATATGTAATATTAAGACTCTTATGTATTGCAGACAATCATGTGAAAAAATATAAATTTATTCTTTAAAAGCCAAAATAACGTAGTAGCCGGTAACTGGTCTTAGCCAGTAACTGGTCCACTATCAGTGCACTGATTTTTGAGTACAGCGTCTAAGATTTGTTCAGTATGTGAAATGATAATTTGTACTCAGGTGTCGTAGACTTCATAATCTGCTTAGTAAAATTTTCAGCTATTCCTGATTTTCGTAATACTGAGTTGTTTCCCACTGGATACGAATCGAACCCAGATCGTTGAGGTCGCAATTCAAGCGCTTAACAACTACATCAAGCCTGCCCCTACTGGTATTAAGATGAGGTCTAATATAAAGAAATTATCTAACTCAAGGACTGATCATTCCAAACTAGAACCTAAAATGTTTACATTAGGTTCCCCAGCGTAACTATAAAGCATTTGCTGACCCTTTGATGCTATCACACATTATCTACTGTTGTTGTCTGCTGTCGTCAGCAGCAAACCAGATTATGTGCCAATAACCAAGTTTGCTCTGAGGAAAAGACATTCAAACATGAAACTAAAATTACTTTAACATTTTATAAATAATTTTCATATGATACTATGTGACAACAGGCACTTTATTGAATCATAATTAAATATAATCTTAACTGAACCTGCTATTTGTTTTATGATTGATTAATTGATTATTGTTTTACGTCACTCCACGATTATTTCACGTATATGGTGACGGCATCCGCCAGATGCATTTGCATACAAATTTAGACCTTTGCAACGGACCCACCTGAAGCAGTAAGGGATTTTTTACGTGCCACGCTCGAACCCTGGACCTCTCGATCACGAGTTGAGCACCTTATCCACTGGGCCTCACTGGCTTATATTTGTTTTATGTATTCTGATGTTTTCTGTAATCAGTTGATATCAATGTAGAAAGATACTGTTATATCATTGACTTGTGCATCATTTATGATTTATGATTTGAATTCCTCAATTTATAACCTCCTTTCAAGGTTATGACAATGGAATCTATATTCATTCGTTTGCCATTTTGAACATAATGATGTCGTGTTTCGGTTGATGGCGAGTCAACCATGGATAAAACTAAAATAATCGTAAAAAATGTTTTTCATTCTGTTTCTGTGCAAGCCAGTAATTCTGATAAGAAATTCAGAAATCTAGAAATGAGATTTAAAACACAAGTTACAAAGCCTTGAACTGGATATGACTGGATTGTTCAATTCATTTACACTCACAGACATATTGATTAAGTTGAATGCATGTAGCAACACAATTGATAAACATAAAGTACAGGAAAAACTATCTCTAACGCATAAAGCACTGTATAATTTTCATCGGTTCCTAATGATTTTACTAGGGTTTTTCACTCAGTGATATTTTCCATATTTTAATGGTTTTGATAATATTAATAAAACCCTCATTAACGGCAACCTCGTCTTTTATATCTTTTTTACAATATCCATATACTTGATTTATATTTTCTTTTTCCCAGAATCAATGATTTCCGACATGTGAGATTAAATCTCACTTTGAACAAATGTCGATGGAGAATCCGTGTCATAATTTGATGTAGTGACATGGAATTTGTTTTCTCGTACAGATATCTGAAATGACTGGACATTTGCTAAGATTACTCATGGTGACTGATTGCAAAATTTGTGTACATAAGAATAGACTGTTTTCCAATTCTAAATGATGTAAGGGGTCTTATACTGGACAAACCGCTTTTTCCGGAATTTTCATTATGACATTAAAATGCTTTGAATGTGACGTCATAGTAATCTGACGCAAATCTAAGTGGCAATTTTGCATTTGTCGGGTATTGCCACTTATATCATGTAAAATTGGGAAAAGGTTAATTCACTCTGGGAAAAAGATAAAAACCTCCACTCTCCACAGCATATTCAGTGTGTGCGAAATTTTATCAGGCTTCACAGGACATTTGTCCGGTAAAACTTCATATCTCAATGAAATGATAGTGAAGGTTTTACCTGACCGAGCCAATTTTTACCAGAAACGTCAAGCGGTCAGGTGGGTTTCGGATACAGTGAACATTAATGTCCAGTCAGTAGACATTTCATTCTCTGGTCAAATGGACATGCAAAATACTTGTAAATAATAAGCAAATTTTAGAAATGTCAGACAAGTGTGTGGAAAAACATCAATGAAGAGATGAATTCTACTTAGATGGGACTGATTTTGATATATGGTTACTAGCCTTTGTTATCCATGAGGATATTAAGTTACATGAATGGTCAATTATCTTGTGTGGTCCATGAAGACTCACGAATTACACATATGGTCAGAACTCCTGTGTAGTCCATAACTACAGTGATTTTGAGTGAATATGCAGGATCGTAAATACTCAGGCTGTTCATGTTTTGTATCGTAGTCAACTACCAAATCTATTGTTCTGAACTTGGGCAGATTTTCTGTCCCACTGGAAAACAAAAGAATGGTGTGTGTAAAAAAAGGAGAATCGGTAATCAGGATCTTGCATAATTACATACATGGTCTTCGCAGTCCAAGATGAAGTCCATGATGATTACATAAGCAATTTATAATGCTGTACGGTCAATAATCCTCTGAAAATCTCTCCTCAGTAAGTTTCCACATAATTTACATACCACGTCTTGTACCTTGCCAAATGTATGCCAGCATGCAAGATTCAATTCCCTTTCCCTGTAAACTTCTGATACCAGCCCACTATCAGTAATATGTCTGCCTGAGCTTCGCATCAAATTATTTACATGTAAATTGCCTTATTTGTTTGTCTTCCAACAGACAATGCCTAAATGGACCCATCAGGCAACAAAGCTTATGAATAAATCACTATTTCCTTCCCTCCCAGATGGCACAACGATAGCAGTGCACCTTCTCAGGCTAAGTAATGCTTGATACTCCTGTATCAATGTACACAAGAACAAATGAGAAATCTAGGCGAAACCATTAAAACAGAAACTCGGATAATATGAAATTCTATATTCATGCTGTGTAAAACTGGGATTCTGTACGTATTAATTATAATTAATTGGAAACTTACGATGAATGAAAACTGTCTAATACTGAGAATAACAAAAATTGACTACCTCCCCCCCCCTCCCCAAGAAAAAAAAAGTCAATGAAGTTTAACGTTTTTATTATAGACAGAAGTTTCAAAAACCTTGTTAAAAAAGGTGATAGATAAACCCATTTGCCTTGGACATTCCTTCATACATACAAGAACTTGTATTTTCTCTATCTTGTTTCTTGATCTTGCAGTGCTTATATTCAATTCCCTTACACAGCCCTTCACCTGGAAAACCCCTTATTACATACACCTCTGTGTGTGTCACTAAGAACTTCCATTCTCTATTTTCTTTCTTTATGCTTACATCCCCATACATAGCCTTTCACCTGGGAACAACTAGTGTACAAACATCTCTGTGAAAGTCACTAAGAACTTGTATTTTTCTATGTTGTTTTTTTTTTATCTTGCAGTGCTTGGATTGTCTTAGATGGCCCTTCACCTGGTAAACCCTGTCCTACAAACATCTATGTGTAAGTCACTGAGAACTTGTATTTTTTCTATTTTTTTTTTCTTGCAGAGCTTACATTCTCTGACATGGCCCTTCACCTAGTAAACCCCATCATACAAAATCCTCAGAGTCTGTGTATGTTACTGAAAACTTGTGTTCTCTATGAACTCGAAATCGGCAAAAATTCTGGGTCGTCAAATTGGCAAATTTAAAGAAAATATGGATAACCTCCATTGTATTCACTGAAATTTTGGGTTGCCAAAGGAGATTCAAGAAATTTTTTTGGCGACCAGAAGACTGCTAATTTTCGCACCTTATAATCTCTATGCTGTTTCTCTATCTCTGTCAGCGTTTACATCTCTCTCAAACTCCTCACTACATACATGAATACTTCTCAGTAAGTATTTGACAACTTCTATTCCCTTCACAAGGAAAACCTCTTCCTACCAGTATCTACAAGTACCCCTCCGGATAAGTCACTGAGAAGTTCCCTTCCAAATCCCTGGGAAGTTCCCTTCCCAATGTTGTTGCTTTTCTCTTGCAGTGCTTCCTTCCCTTCACACAGCAGATTGAATTCCTTTTCATAATGATCATAACAGTGATTACATAATTTATATGTATTCACTTGTAAAGAATTGGTGCATGATACATCCAAGTACACACTACTTTCTCTTTTGTTTAACACTTAACCAGTGGATGAATAGGCTCGGAATCAATGTCTGGCTCTGCCTATTGTAGTTTTCCTACCATAGGTAATACAGACTCTATCCACACAGTCATAGAGCAGAATGACCTTAACATTTTGTATTCTTGGTATTAATTGGTTGGTTGGGCGATTGGTGTTTTACATCGCTTTCAAAAATGTTTCAGTTATATCACGACATGGAAGCAGGAGGTTACCAACCTCTTAAACATAGTGGCGCAACCCGGGTATCGAACCCGGATCGTCGGCGCCGCAAGCCAAGTGCTTAACCACTACACCATGCCTGCTCTTGGTATTGAAGAAACAAACAATGCCTTACACATTTCACAACTTCGTACCTACTTCTCCGGGGTTGGGAACTGGTACAGATTTTTGGTCAACAAATTGGCAATTTAAAGAAAATCTGGACGACCTCCATTGAATTAACTGAAAATTTAGGATGCCCAAAGAGTTATTCGGTTGTTTATGACAACGTGACGACTGCTAATTTCGAATCCTGCTTCTCTGTACCTACTTCTCTGTACCTGGTAGCTACCATGCATACTTTAACAGTCCTACAAGAGTATGTGAACAACTACATACCTGTTCCTTGAGACATCAAAGATCAAGTTTATATCATGGTATTGTGCCATGACCTTGACAATGTATCTTGTATCATATCTATACAAAAATATGAATAAATAAGCTACCCTCTCAATCTTACTCTATCTATCCCCATCCCCCCCCCCCCCTCCTCTCTGTATTAAACATTGTAAGTTTGAGCCTTTTTGTCACTGCACAGGCCTCATTTAAATGCCGCTCATAAATCAATATCTCATTAAAACTTTGAATATGATCACCATCTCAGTAAATGCAGAATAACAAGGATATCAACACAAGCGCAGTTCCTCTGGCTTCAAAATAAATCTGACATTTTCTTGACTAATTACTATAGGTCAATGTAAACTCTTTTCATGATAAATGACAACACTTTTCTTTCTTGCTCTTTACACAAAGAAGGAGTATTTTATCACTTACACTCTTGGCATTCAGGTTCTCTTTAGTACTTTCAATTTTTCAGCAGAAATTAAAAGTCTGACATTTTAAAAGAAGCCTTCATATAGTAATTGTATATACCTTGGCATTAATCAGCTATACGTGAATGCTACAACCCTATGTCTGCACGGCAGACTGTGATACTAAAGCCAATAGGACAACCCCCCCCAGACATGCCTATGCAGGACAAAGTTGGCTGTTAAACCAAGGTGAATATTACAACCCAATCATTACACAGTCAATTGTTATACCAACATGAATGCTACAACCCTATACCTGTGATACTTAAGTGAATGGGACAACTGCCCCCCCCCCTCTAGGCATGCCTATACACTACAAAGTTGGTAGTTAAACCAAGGTGAATGTCACAACCCAATAGTTATGTCAACATAAATGCTACAACCATATGCCTGCACAGAGGACTGTTTAACCACCGTGAGTGATACAACTCCCCCCCCCTCTCCCTTACACACTACAAAGTTGGCTGTTAACCCAAGGTGAAGGTGAATGTTACAAGCCAATGATTACAGTTTTACACAGTCAACTGTTATATACAGATCTTGGCGTCCAAACGACGTAACAACATGTTAGACCTGAACTTTTATCTCTCTTTTGAACTCTTTATTGTTTTATTTGTCTAGGATCCTTGGCATCCATGCAGTGGACCATGTCAGAGCATACCGTTGAGGAGGCTCTCTTTGTAAATACCTTGGCAGGGTGCAGATAAATCAATGGCCTCCGCTAACAGATCACCGGCAGAATTCAGTACGCATACTCAATGATATTGATCACCAGCTAACCATATTATATATATGCAATGAAGTGCAGTTATTATAAACCATTCTATACTACTTGATGATAATACTTCTATCAGAGTGGGAAGATTACTCTGTCAGCCACATTTAAAACATGAAAATTGAGCATTTTTCAGTCGAGTTAACACAGAAATGAGTGCATTGATATCTAATAACTGTTATAAATATCTTCTACTAGAATGATAATGTTGATAAACAGTATTACATCACAATGTGAGAAGAAAATGAAATTGTTACTTTTCCACCCCCCTAAAATATTTTCCCAAATGTATCATTTCTTTTTAATTGGTAATCACTTAAGTCTACTATGAAATTGTTTCCAGTTCAATGTCAACAGATTCTTCCTCATCGAAAAACACAATTATATTTCAACAACTTTAAGGGAAAAAGAACCTACAGATAAAAGGAGGAAACACACAAGGAATCCCTTGATGAGATTTTGATGAAAATTTTGGGGGGTTTTATTCTAGTTTTACATCTCGGTTTTTGCATTTGTAAATTATATGGTGAAGACATCTACCTGATCTCGTCCACAGAAATATGGACCTATTCAGTCTTTTCATTACCCAGAGTTACTTCCCATACAAGACGATATCTGATGTAATACAATTATGACGTCATCAAATTCTATAATTTGAAACTCAGGGGAAATAATCCCCGAAATGATAGTCCATGAATGATTTTTTCACAGGAAATTTATTATGTCATAATGTCAGACACCATCTCAAATGGGAAGTAACTCTGTTTAACGATAAGACTTCAATATGCAAAAGATCCACCTGAAGCACTAAGGGATACATTAAGTACCATAGCCTTGGACCTCGGTTTTCACAATCTCATTGGAAAGGCCAGAGACCAATGAGCCACATGCTGGACTCAAACCCACAACCTCGTGGTCATGACCGGAAGCATCTTATGTACTGACCTACACCGCTCTCCTTGATAAGACACTTGCCCCTTAGCTACCTTAACATGGAAGCCCATACTCTAGTACCTTCTCTTACACAAATACCATTGATCAATAGACATAGAATTCCCAGGAGACTAAATTAACCTCCACAAAGAGAGCTATCAAGGGACATAATCCAATGTTATGTAGCTACATAACCCTCCTGTCATCTGTAGCTGTCAATCACTCAGCAAGCAGTCTCCGACAAATCAATGGCAGCAATGCTATCTGTGAAAGTATGTGTACTTCTAATGCCTACATGCATAAGTTATATTCCAAAGAGTTCAGGAGAAAAGCACATCCTTTATTTTTACCGTGTGCAACGGCACTCTGTTGCATGCACAGTATATATTACCTGATAACGTTAATAGTTTCATGATTTGTGCTGCCAGTAATTATATTAGTTGTATACTTCACTCAAGTACAATCCCTTATCTGTCATTTGCATATATCGTGCTGTCTTTAATTAGATAGCTGAATACTTTGTGCTGTCTATATAAATTTGATAGCTGCATAATTTGTACAATCCTCAATAAGACAATTGCATACTTTGTGCTGTCTCTAATTAGATAGTTGCATACTTTGTGCTGTCTCTAATTAGATAGTTGCATACTTTATGCTGTCTCTAATTAGATAGTTGCATACTTTGTGCTGTCTCTAATTAGACAGTTGCATACTTTGTGCTGTCTCTAATTAGATAGTTGCATACTTTGTGCTGTCTCTAATTAGATAGTTGCATACTTTGTGCTGTTTCTAATTAGATAGTTGCGTACTTTGTGCTGTCTCTAATTAGATAGTTGCATACTTTGTGTTTTTACAGATGTCCCTATGCAACACCAAAACAACATCACTAGATATGTAACATTGCAAAGACATAACACCATTAAGATATAACACCCAAAAGACAAATCACAGAGACACAATATTACAGACTTAACAGTACATAGACATATGGCACCAGTAGACATGTAACAGTAGTAACGCCACAAAGAAAACACCACATAAACATGTAACACCATGAAATCACAACACCATAAGGACATAACACCATACACACAGTGTCACAAACCTTAAGAAAAAGCCACATACACAATTGTATGGATGAGAGACACATAGCACCACAAGGTGTCTCACAGCAGTAACCACCAAGTGCACAATTTGCTCATTTTTGAATTTCTAAAGAAAGACAGATATAACCCTGCCATGGTAATGATGAACAATTCTTCATATTAAACGTTGCAATCCTTACCCCAGGGATTGCAATAAGAGCCAGCATCCAGTGAAATACCGCCGCTTCAAGTGACTGAAATCGCTGGTTTGAATTTCCTCAGATCTCAAATTTATTACTCACATTCACATACACAGCACTCAAAATGATATGGCTTAAATTTCTAAGTCACCTTGTAAAATAATTCGTATTGTAAACCTCGATACCCTAACCTTAAGTGTGTGTAAACATAGTACAGGATCTTTGCGTTTGGAAAATGAAATCAGGAACCAGTTTGATTGCCACTCTTTACACTAGGATTCTATAGTTTAACAGTTAACGCAAGGCGGCCCTTTTTTTAGGTCCTTTATTTTTTTTAGTAAAAACAGATAAATCAGCAACCTTTGGCAGAAATGCTGGTAATTTTGCTACATTATGCAAACATACAAATGAACAATGGTCTTTATACAGATTATGGCGACAGCTTCAGCAAACTCTACACCATCTTTATCATTATCAACATGACAAGCTGCTTAAAAACTTTCTTCTGATACTGAGAAGACAGGATAAATAGGTCAGGTAACGCAGGTCATTGTCAGTCATTTTACAATAAGTATGTTCTGTATATTGATGTGAAATGTGTGAAGAAAGTAGATTCATAGTCATACAATGAAATTAGAGAAAGTATACTTATATATTTATGCTACAAGTGTAGAGAAAATGTATATTCATGTAACGAGTGTAGAGAAAATGTATATTCATGTAGCAAGAGTAGAGAAAATGTATATTCATGCTACAAGTGCAGAGAAAATAAATATTCATGCTTTAAGTGTAGAGAAAATGTATATTCTTGCTACAAGTGTAGATAAAAAGTATAATCATGCTACAAATATAGAGAAAAATGTATATTCATGCTACAAGTGTAGAGAAAATGTATATTCATGTAACAGAAGTGAAATTCTAATATACATGTATTCATGAATAAAGTGTAGTGAAAAAGAATTTCATGTTGACTTTTGCAGCATGTGTATATTCATGAAGCAAGTGAAGAGAAAAAGGACATTTATGTAGGCTTCTGTAACAAGAGTGGAGAAATAGAAAGCCCATGAAACAAAAGTGGAGATGTATACATGTATCTATGAAGCAAGTGAAGAGAAAAAGTATATCTATGTCTAGGCTTCTGCAAAAAGAGTAGAGAAAAAGTATACTCAGGACAAAAAATTGAACTTCTACATTCATGTAGCAAGTATACAAAAAAGGAATATTCATGAAACAAGTAAAGTTTCATATTCAAGTAACATGTGTAAAGCAATTAACTATATTCATGTGTATGGAAAGAATATTCATGTAACATACAATACATACAGAAGTAATACTTTTTGTTGCCTATGACACACAAGTACAGAAGTGTATTTAACAACAGGAGAAAAAAAATAACAAGCTGAAAGTTATGATATGGTGTCTGTATAAGCTATTATATGGTGTATGTACAAGTTATTATATGGTGTATGTATAAGTTATTATATGGTGTATGTATAAGTTATGATATGGTGCATGTACAATTTACAATATGGTGTATGTATAAGTTATGATATGGTGTATGTACCATTTACAATATGGTGTATGTACCATTTACAATATGGTGTATGTACAAGTTACGATATGGTGTATATACAATTTACAATATGGTGTATGTATAAGTTAAGATATGGTGTATGTGTAAGTTAACAATCTAAACAGAAACATTATATATAACTTCCGTTTTCTAATTTTTATGAATTAAACTTCCTAATCAGCAATGTCAATATAATACACTAATGATTTTTTTTAATTTTGTATTTATTTCAAAGCATTAGGGGAAATCAGAATACAACACATGTATGTTTTTAATGTTTTGAAAGAGATGTATTTATTCATTTTAATCTTTTACCACATAAATTTGCCTACAGGCATTTTGTCAATAAAATTTCCCAAATTTACAAAAAGCTGTTTTTTCCTGAAAGACCTCGATACAAGTAAATGTCTGTATTTCAAGCTTCCTCGAGAAAAAGGAGATGAATTATTTGTCACCAACTATTCCCTCTACATGCCAACAATTACGCAGAGCCATCATTAACAATGTATCTATAATAACTACATTTCACTAATTACCTAGCCTGTCTTTCACCCTGATATTACTAAAAGCGAAGAAAAGTATTAATTTGTCTGAAAAGTGGTTTCCCTGCGTTATTCTCTCTACAATTAATTGCGAATGCCTTCACAGCAACAAATTGTTCTGACCAAGTTCGAGCTACCAGCATGGAGTAAAAAAAAAAAAAAAACAACAATTCCACAACATTGGCAATCTTAGGGAAGGATCAATAACAGTTCTAACAAGGATAATGGAGAATATTGATTAGGGGCTAGCAGCTCTACAGTAAATCAGTGACTCACGTCCCACAAAATCAGGGATGGAACCTTTGTAAGCGTTTGCAATGAGAATTAAAACTATTGTTTGATTGATAAAAAGGCTTAATAAAGGCCAGAGGGGGGGGGGGGTGTTGTTGGGTTGGGTTGCGAAAAATTTGTGTAGATGGAGTGCTTTGTTGTTATTTTATACTCACTTCCCTTTGGAGAACTCATTACATATGTTGTATGTACAATTCTTATTTTACTTCACATGGAACATTTTTCACTTTTTTCCCCTTTTTTGTTTATTAACAAATTTACAGTTTATAGAAACATTTTACTTTTATCATGTACAAAAGTTAACATAAACACCGACAAGGCACATCGTCCACTCGCCATTCACACTAATTATATAAAGGTCATTTATATGGCATATGTATTATTGGGTTAATCATTCCATTGTTATTGTGTCTGTTTGAAGAAGTATATCATCTAGGAGGGTGTGTGCCAGGGCAGTTTGGGAATAACATATCGTGCACTGTGTATGGATAATGGCACTTCTGAAGAGTTAGTAATTAGGATTTCAAAAGAAGTGTACGTGTGTGTATGCCTGTGTGTACATGCATGAAGGAGTGTTTAGCATTGGGTATCTTTTTCATATACCCAACTTTATATTAAAACAAGAGGCCCAAGTGGACCTATATCGCTCACCTGAGTACCTAGATTATCAGTCATGCATGAAGGAGGAATTCATTTATTTTTGCATTAATGTGACTAAGTCAACACAGATGTTGAAAATATGTCAAATTTTATTTCAGGCTAGAATAAAAAACAACACTTTTTTGCACATCCATTCAGGTGATTTTGATATTAAGCATTTCCTTTGTCTCTGCAAGAAGTCATTCAGGGCAATAAGTTAGTCATTTTCTTTAGGTGGGGCCTTTTGTTGACTGATTTCAAGTCTGGGTCATGAACAACAATTGTTTAAAATATTGTCCAGATCTAACTTAAAATTGCCTAATTTCATATGTTGAGTGTTGAGAAACATCTATGTTTGTTTGATTATTGTTTTACGTCACTCCACGATTATTTCACGTATATGGTGACGGCATCTGCCTGATGCATTGCATACAAATTTAGACCTTTGCAACGGACCCACCCGAAGCAGTGAGGGATCTTTTACGTGCCACGCCTACCGTGACACGGGACCTCGGTTTTTACTGTCTCATCCGAAAGACAGAACACCGGTGTGCCCCGGGCGGGAGTCGAACCCGCGACCTCTCGATCACGAGCCGAGCACCTTATCCACTAGGCCACACCGGCTTGAGAAACATCTAAAAACTTATTTAGATGTGTAAAGAAATGAAAAAAAAATTTTGACCACAGCTGGATTTGAACCGCTACTCTCCATATTTCAATTACCAAGTGGTATATGTACTATTGTGAGAACTGCTTTTTAGACATGGTGGCATTATCTGTTAACCAATTTGGATGAAATTTACCAAATTGATAGCAGACTTTTAATAATTCATGTATTCCATGTTTCATTAAAATCTTTCATGTGGTATAACAGCAGAAGTGAAAAATGTGATTGAATTGTTCCTACACACCCTCATTTGGAAGTCTTAAAAAATTCATAGAAAATCCAAAAATTGAGATATTGACAAAATTCTTTCAAGGTAACAATCCTTTCCATAATTATGATCACAATAGTCCATAAGAAATCATCATTATCAATTAACTAGGAAATATGACACTTTTTTCTGCATTGAATCACCAAGTCCAAAGAAATGTCGAAAAAAATTCTAAAATTTGATTTTGGAAGGGAACCAAAATGACAATACATCTTCACTCATCCCTCTAGATCATTTCTATGCATTCTGTTTGTCTCTGTATACAGCCCGTATGAAAAAGAATATTGTTAAACGAGGGAACTCTTTTGTGACCTACTCTTGACTATGGTGGCGCCACCTGTAAAGAGGTCTGAACGAAAACAACAGAATTTGAAGAGGAATATAAGTGACCTATTTCTACCAAGATTTATTAAAATCCTTCAAACAGTTTTGTAGAAAAAGTTGAAAATGTGAAAAATGGCCAAACCCCCCCCCCCCCCTTTTTTTTTGGAAGTCTTAAACGTAAAATTCCTAATTTCATATGTTGAGTGTTGAGAAACATCTAAAAACTTATTTAGATGTGTAAAAAAAAAAAAAAAAAATTTTTTGACCACAGCTGGATTTGAACCGCTACTCTCCATATTTCAATTACCAAGTGGTATATGTACCATTGTGAGACCTACTTTTAGACATGGTGGCATTATCTGTTAACCAATTTGGATGATCCGCACAAAAACCAAAACCTTTGAAAAGGACTATGAGTACTTGCATCCTACCCAGTTTTATCACAATCCTTCAAGTTATTCTGTAGATCAAGTTGAAGATATGAAAAATTGTCCCCCCCCCCCCCTTTTCTTGGAAGTCTTAAAAAATTCATAAAAAATTCAAAAATCGAGATATTGAAAAAATTCCTTCGCACCAGCATTCCTTACCATAGAAATGATTAAATGAAACCAAATGAATGCATCAATGTTTACTAAAAGAAAATAATAACTCTTTAATGCATTAAAATAACAAAGTCCAAAATAAAAATGAAAAAACGTCAAAAATTTGATTTCAGAATGGAACCAAAAATATCAACACTTCTTCCCATATTCCTCTAAATCATTCCTATGCAGTCGGTTTGTCGCTGTATGCACCCGATCTGAATAAGAAGTTTGTCAAAGGAGGGTACCCTCTGTGACCTACTTTTGTCTGTGGTGGTGCCACCTGTTCTTGGATCCTGACAAAGATAACCACATTTGTCGGGGACCTTGAGTATTTGATGCACGCCAAGTTTCATTGAATTCCAGCAAGTGGTTCCGAAGAAAAAGTTCAAAATGTGAAATGTTTACACCAATTATCCCACCCCCCTTTTTCTTGAAAGTCTTAAAAAATTCATAAAAAATCCAAAACATAAAATATTGAAAAATTTTCTTCGCAGTAGTATTTCTTACCATCAAAATGATCAAATTAAACCAAATTAATGCATCAATGTTTACTAAAAGAAAAAAATACCTCTTTTCTGCATTAAAACTACCAAGTACAAAAAAACGTCAAAAAAACGTCAAAAATTTGATTTCGGAATGGAACCAAAAATAACAACACTTCTTCACACATCCCTATAGATCATTCCTATGCATTCGGTTTGTCTCTGTATGCCCCCGGTCTGAAGAAGAAGTTTGTCAAAGGAGGGTACCCTCTTTGACCTACTTTTGCCTGTGGTGGCGCCACCTGTTGATGAATCCGGACGAAAAACAACAACACTTGTAGGGGACCATGAGTACTACATGCTTATCAAGTTTCATCAAATTCTGTTCAGTGGTTCTGGAGAAGAAGTCGAAAATGTGAAAAGTTAACGACGGACGACGATTGATCACAATAGCTCACTTGAGCCTTTGGCTCAGGTGAGCTAAAAACAAGATGTTTTGGTAAAACATGACGCCCCTGGCAGCAACAAAGTCAAAATGAGAAAAAGTTTGAAATGTACGTCAAAGGTAAAGGTCACTAAGTCGAGAAATGTGGTAGCAACGTAAAAGGACTCGTCTCAAGGAATGCACACGCGAAAGATGAAAGCCCTACCTGTAAAGGTTCAAAAGCTATGACGCAGGTTAAATTTTTTCTGCCACAGACAGACGTGCACACAAACAGGCCAAAAACCCCTCTATACACTGGAATGCAATGCTACATGTATGTTTCACATTCATCACAAACAAAGGTGCCCAGTCATAGTCTGGATATTCCTCTCATTTCTTTTAACTTTATAATTTTCCGATCATATTAGCAAAAAGCAGTATGTCTTACCTTTCTTGGGACAACACACGTATTCCACACCAGCGAATCTGTCTATCTGACAATCCAAGAGCATGGCAAAGTCATCGATCTTCATGCCTTTATCTTTACATTTCTTTGTGGCCACACTTCCCCAGTACTGGTATGTGTCACACTTGTTGTGCTCATGGTAAAACTCGCAGTGCTGAGGAACCAGAAGGGCGTCACTCTCAAAAGGACCAACTAGAAAAAGAATGAATCGCTATAGTGAACTGTTTCATGAAATCTGTCTACCCGTGAGGACAGCTAATGAAAAATTACGAGAGAGAGAGAGAGAGAGAGAGAGAGAGAGAGAGAAAGCATATATGACTAGAACAAAACCAACAAAAACAGCGAGAGATAGAGAGAGAGAGACATACAAACCGACAGGCAAAGTGATCATTTAGCGCAGCTTTGCATCATACAAAAACACAGATAGATTTACATCTATATAGAAAAGATAATAAGTAATTATATTGGAATCACGTCCATGTTGTTTATTCGGTATTTACACTTTATTCAACTTTGCTTCACACACAACATGAATAATTTTACACCTATACAGAAAAGATTATTGGCAACAGACGACCTTCATATTTCACATGATATAAGCGGACCAAGACCTGAAATGTTACTTTTTCCCGGGGTTTTCATTTTGACGTAAAGAACTAGATAGTGGCTTCACAATTTAAGCAATAATGTCAAAATAAAAATCCCGGCAAAATGTTGAATGTCAGCTCTTGGGCCACTTATATCTTGTAAAATATGAAGATCGTCTATTATATCTGAAACAAGACCATGATGTTTGTTAGGGATTTACACTTCCTTAAATTTTCCTTTATCTTCCTCATACATAACAGAGCTATATCAACAGAGCACCCAATCAATGCAGTTACTTAAACAGGACTGATTCTGATAAAAATTTTTATCTTAACTACTAAAGCATATGGAAGATTTCAGAAGACTTGTAAGCCTGAGTGATAATTAGTATTGAACTGTAGACCTATGGTTTCCAAGATGATGGATCTACTCTTGATATGAAAGCAAGAAACCTGCGGGGTTCCAGCTATCTTTTTGATTATTCTGATAGATGTACATGTAAGTACAAAAGAATTATGCACAACGAGTTCTAGTTGAGAAATCAAACACGTTATTACTTGTCCAGTCAAAAACTTAGAAAGAGTAACAGAGTGGCATGCTTTAATTCAAACCAACTGCCAGGAAAGCCATACTGTAACATTCATGCTAGGGAATTTAAATAAGTTTCCAAGAAAGACATATATAGTAGGGAGTAAAGGAAACTGACTTTTTTCTCATGGACCTAAGTTGGAAAACAGCAAAGAGCTACCGGTATATGCTTACCGACACATCTGTATGGCTGAACAACATGGGACTGAATCCTGCCCTTCTTATTTGGCCAGTTCGTAATGGTCAGCTCGTCCACCTCTACGATATTAGTGATGGTCAGGTTTGGATATAACTGAAAAAGAGAAACAAATTGTTATTACGATGACCCCGTTGATGCCATACCCATGTACATTACACATACTTCCTTTAAGGCCACAAAAGTTCTGGTATAAAATGTTAAAAGTTGCAGTGGTATTAATCAGACAGAGTTTCATTTTTTAATTTATTCAAAGGTGCCTTTACATTTTCATTTGGGAATTTTTTTTATCCCATTTACATAATGCTAAACGATCAATGTTTGAGAAAAATTAAGAGAAATTTTAGGAAAACATCATAGAATTACCATTGGGAAGGGTCCTTATAACATACCTGATATTATGAAAAAAAAAGCCCCCAAAACCCCCCCAACAGCTCCCCCCCCCAAAAAAAACCTCACTTAAAACACCGTAGCTTGACCATTACTTCACATGACTTGTGATCATTCTAGATCGTATTTTCGATAGAACTCCATTGCTCAACAGACCTTTCTCATATTAATTTTTTTCACTAAATAAATACCCAAAATGTGATATTCTTATTGCTAGAAGTAGTGTCAGTCTATCGTGACTTTACAATCATAACACTGACATGAAAAAAAAAATTCCAGCAAAAAGTAACTTGTCGTACATACATGTATATGTAATACCTTTTAGACTAATGTCATGTAAAATGAAAACCATGTATTTAGTGCAGTCATAAATTAGTGCACAAAGGTCAGTGTTAACTCCACTGAAACATGAATCTGGTATAAATTTCCACAATGAGATGATACAATATCTCAGCTTTAGCCTGACCCGCCACTATATTCAACACTTCAGAGATATTACAGCTTCTGCTTCGGTATGACTAAAGCATTGTGGGATAGCCTTTTGATATCCCACTTATCTTTGTGTAACGGATTCATAATGATGACAGACAATGATGAAGGAATGAGCTTTATTAAATTATGACTAATGCATTCACCTTAAACTTCTGACACTTACAACAATGCATGAAGGTGGATATCTCATGAATGCATACACAGGTGACAATATACATTTATCATAATATATGTGAAATACGATAGGCATCTATATACATAAATGTGAGTTGTATTCACAATTCTTTGACATGGAATCAATACACACTCTCCAGCTTGACTCAAGCCACTTTTACCTATTTTCTGAATCACCTCTATGTACAAGTTAATCATACATTTTCACTTTTGCATTCCCCATTTTATTTAATTACTTCATGATGTCACACATGATGTTTCAATCATGCTTATTACCAGAAATTTACATCCCATCTATCGAGTGCATCAGATGCGTCATTTTAAGTGTTGTTAGAAACGCGCTTTATTGCGCAATAATTGAGGATACTTGATCTTATCCAATCATTTAATTTAGGAAAAATCTATAGGATCTAAAGAAACATGACTATCTTACACCATACTCCATCGTGTAGGAACGAAAGAGTTTTATTCAATTCGTCTGTTGTGCAGGTTTTTTCCTAATTAGAACAAGATGTACCAGTGGTTTTTATTTTTTTCAAAGATGCCTGTACCTTTTCTTTTGGGAATTTTTTGTCCAATTCGCATAATGCTAAAAGATCAATGCTTAGGAAGTTTTTTGAAAAAATTTCGGAAAAAATCAAAAAAATTTCAATTGCAAAGGGTCCTTATAACATACCTGATTTGAAGGGGGAAAAAAGTCCAAAAAGTTATTTTTAGCGTGAAGCTCACTGTTAAGGTCAAAAGTTCATCGACCTTGGTGTCATTCGAAAGGGCACCATTAGTTGAGTAAGCATGTGAAATATGAAGTCTCCATCCCTCACAGTTCAAAAGTTATAGCCAAGGTTAAAGTTGATGACAGACAAACAAACACAGACAGACAGACAGGCAGGACAAAAACAATATCGATCAAGGGGCATAAAAAACACTGTGTACAGGTGGGACAGTCACAGTGAAACCAAGGTCTGGTCTCATCGTAGGCGTGGTACGTAAAAGATCTGAAACTGCTTCGGGTGGATCCGTTGCAAAAGAGTAAATATCTATGTAATACATCTGGCATATGACGTCACCAAAGACCATATACAGGAAATATTCGTGAAGTGACGTACAACAATAAATAATCAACTGATCAATTAGTACAAGATATGATGCCCAGGGTGAAATCTGATAATGGAGAAAACATCATAGTACCACACCCCGCTCTGCCGAAATTTAAGAACTGGTTGTTTTTCCGGTCGTTTTTATTTTCCAATGATGAATTACCATTTAAATATAGAACATTGCGAATTAAATAAATCACAGTCGTCCCCTGTAACAACCGTTTCCATTTATATCTAATGTTACTGCATTGGGTACAACTGATTCCGAATCATTATCATTGAAACATGTCATTATAAAGCGAGATCAAATTAACTTGACAAACGATAAAGCTGTTTTCAATATATTCTCTTTAAGACGATCACTAATTGGGCCCCATAAAAGCTCTATAAACTTTATTTATAGAGACTGCCACAGGAGCCTAGTACCTCGCTATGTATACGTACTCCGATCGCGAGAGAGAGAGAGCGTATGCAAAAGACTTCTTAGATTTTATTAAGAATACCTTACTATGGAACATCATAATTTATCAATTTGCGTCGCTTAATTTCTAAACTTGTGTTTTGCACAGCACGAAGGAAAAAGAAATTTCATCACTCATAAACTTCATGCGAGTTAAGACGCTATCATCGACTTGCTTTCGCCTTTTTTCTGCAACTGGTTCAAAGAGTATTAAATCTACCAACTCCTAAACGACAGTGATTTTTATAGCTCTAAAATCAGAATATGGTAACAGTACACAAGAAGCCTGACAATATAAAATATTTTTGCTACCCAGTATAAATTAATCACCAGAAAAGATCATTTACAAGAATACGTGTTCTTTCGATCTAGTCGAAGTTTATTTAAGAACATGCGATAAACCGCGAAAATTCCTAAATACATTAACTGTCTGGGGTGACATCGGCCGTTAAATGTGCCGTTATGAGAGACTTTGCGGTCTCTTGTATGGGTTTATTTTCCGATATTTTAAAAACACTGCATTTTTTTTTGGGGGGGGGGGGGGGGGGGGTGGGGGGGGTGGGGGGTGGGGGAGCATTCAAGTACAACGTTAATAATTTACGGTCCAATTTCATTTGTTTGATCACAGGACTTTCGGCTCGTTGCCCCCCCCCCCCTAAATTACACCAATATAATAACATATTCGTGTAATTGAGGAAGAGGGGGGGGGGGGGGGAACGAGCCGAAAGTCCTGTGGTTTGATTCTTGTTTTATGTTTCACCAAGAATACTGCACTTCTATGGTGACGTCATCTGCCTGATGCAATGCCCAGAAAAAGAGATCTATGCAACGGAGTCACCGGAAGCAGTAAGGGATCTTTTACAGGTCACGCCTACCGCGATACGGGACCACACTTTTTACTCTCATCCAAAAAGCAGGACACTGACTAGACACAGGCGGGTCTCGAATCCGTGACCTCCCGGTCACTAGCCAAGCACCTAATACATTGAGCTACGTCGGTTAGTCCAAATATAAGATTTACAGTATCCGTCCATATTCATGTTATATACGAGCAATATGTTTTGGGCTTCCATGGCAAGTGTTCACAGCCAAACAGGGGACGCTTGCTCCTCCCGGGCACCTGGTTTCACCTTCAACAGGGTTCGCGTATCCCCCCACCAAGGCATTTGGTCTCACTTCACGTTTTCCGGGAACCATGAATGCCCATCGTGGTACAAAGCATTGTCGAGGGTATCACAGTGACATTGCAGAAGTTACTTTTGTATTATCTCTAGTCGAAATGCCAAGGGAGTTGAATACGACCGATTTCTCATACACAACAGCTGAATCTATTCAAGACATGGAGATATCCTCTTGCCATTTCAGGCATGAAAAAGCATTATTCTCTTGGTTATGTACACAATGATTGCGGACCTTAATTGTGACTTTTAAAACAAATGACATCTGCCAATTCAAACATGTCCTATTCGACCCTTTGTCGTTTCAGGATTTGCTTACAGTACGTTGAAGTAATGATACGGTCTTTTAATTTCCACTCATGCGTGCGCCGTGACACGGATCACACCAGTCGATACTATTAACAAACTTTATGTAGGTAACTCGCATTGTGAAAAGCATTATAAGATCTATGTTCGTGACGTTCTGACTTAAAATTCTCGTATACAGAATCCGAAAAGTGCCGAGGTAAACCACCGATCTATATCCAGCACAGCCAAAGCATTGACGAGTAGGGAGTACAAGTAGATCTAGAGTTCCAAGGCAACTGCTTCACTCAAACCTATTCGCTTTTGTCTTGATCGATTTCTCGTTAAGATATCAGCTGGTCAAGTGCCGATTTCAAGAAAATTTCCTGAGATAAAGCGACATAAATGTCGCAACAATATGGCGAAACAAATGTTCAATAACATACAGACACAGTGACATCTTTTAATATCTATAGCTAAATAATTTTGTTGAAGATGAAGCGACCTGGATTTTCAGTGATACATTACCGGGAGAAGAACCTAGGTGTCATGTTTTAATTTTTCATTTTACTTGGGGGTGGTAAATACGATTGTCATTTAATTTTTGTATTTACCACCCCAAGTAAATTCAAAACATTATAACATGACATAGGTATCCCATAATAACATCAAGAATCCAACCAAGACCGCATTGGTGGTGGTTTAAAACCGAAACCCCCTTTTCAACGAAGCTAACCTAAACCAACGCTTGAAATTTTACCAATAATTCGCAAATACTTGTATTGAGATTCCTTACTGGGGAATTTAACGAACCCAATGTTTTACACAATGACTTCATTTCAAATAAATCCCTAACACCGCCCCCCTCCCCTTTTTTTCCTTTCCCCCACACATCCATCCACGCTTATATGTGTGGTTTGTTTTCTTATCGCAAAAATCATACACTGAATGTTGGTTGGTTGGTTGATTGGTGTTATACGTCGCTTTCAACTATTTTTCAGTTATATCGCGACATGGAGGCAACATAGTGGCGCAATCCGGGAATCGAACCCGGATCGTCGGCGTCCCAAGTCAAGCGCTTAACCACTACACCAAGCCTGCCCCTCGCTCACATATTCGTACACTGAATGCCTCTTTCAACGACATCCATGTGCTTCTGTCTGAACACTGACAATTTGCTCATAAACAATATATAAAAATTCTAGTGTCAGTCGTCCGTAGATAATTTGAATGTAATTTGTCTCGTTTTTCCTATATTTCCATGAGGCTCCAAGGTGTAATCTAGTACGGTCGGCTAACGAGGTATGTCATTTTACCTAACATACTCCCGATATACGATGTACATGTAGTCTTCGTTGCCGTTTTACCCTCTTTTATTTTTTAGATTAACTGATCTAATTAATGATGGCAAACATACCATCTGATCCCAGACGGAAAACTTGACATTTCATTGAGAACTTTCGTCGGCCCATTTTAACCACATACACATGTACATGTACTTAATGACATGTCGCTTAATTCTTTGTTTGAAAAGGCACAGGTACATTATGCAGTACACCCACAATATTAATTATTTCCCTTTTGGCCGTTTCACAAAAGCTAGCAACAAAGTTACGAAAGAAAACTACACAGGACAATCCTCTTTGTCTTTGGGCTATTTTGTAGCCCATTTGACACACCATACAAAGCTTAATGTAGTATGCCTTATTACGAATGACGATTTCAGTCTGTGAAGTTTTTCCCTTCGGCCATCATATATACTGAAGTATAAACAATGTAGCAATGGATACAGTGTAACACTAGACCCAAACTATGGTGTAAAAATAATGGCCCAAGATACTATTAAATCCGTATCTGCCACCCTTTCTATTGCCCTCCGTCTCGGATTTCTACACGAGAGAAATTTGGGTTTCATTCAAAATGTGAGCGTATAAAAACTTGGCAACATGAATACATGTTCGTATTGATACATTGGGTGCTTCATCCACGACGGTCGCTAACGTAGGCATGTGATACAAACAATACACAATCATGGGTTTGTAAAGCCTTCCTTCATTTCAATTTCGCGGTCGATGAATGTTGCTATTTTCTATAATTTTATCTAACATTTTTAATCCGGAGAGGAACTGACGAATTTGTGGGAGAGACTTTAAGTATAATTCATATTTCATTGATTATTCCGGAAAACAGATGAAATAAATCATCTTTAAAACCTTCATATTTTTTTTCTCTTTTGAGAGGGGGTGTACGACCGCCCGAAAACCCTCAACAAGCCCTAAATCTTTTAAGTTGGTAAACACAGATTACAAGAATTTACCTTTGCACACCTTGAAGGAAATCACATGACACATAGGAAAGCTATGCATCTGCTTCGTTTAATTCAACAGAATTTTGTGCAGTGTGATGTACATTCTCCCCATTTACTATCAACAAAAAGGTAGATCTCCTTAACTGAGGTAAAATGGCGGCAAGTAAGGTCGATACGTTAGCGACACGTTTAATAAACTAAAACCCGACTATTCCATAAAGGGTGTCTCTACACGTTCAATAAACTAAAGTCGGATTTTTCCATACAAGGTATCCCTATGGGTGCGATAAGAATATTTTTGCTCCGAAAAAAAAGGGGGGGGGGTGTTTCATATAAAAGAGGATGCTGGTTGGAGCCGAGCTATGTGCTGATAAGTTTTCGTTTTTTCTTCACTAATCCATGTGAACCAGTTGGGACAATATGGTAATCGTCACATCTACATGTAGTGGCATAGCTGTACTAGAAATACACACAGCTGCACTTGCATACGAATAGCTTGTAACAAAATAATCATAAAATATATTTTCACGGAAATAACCAGAAAGTTATAGCTGATCAGAATCCCAACAATCGAAAATAGAAATTCCCCGAGGAGGAGAGGGGGCCTCGTCCTATGAAGGTATGCTGCTACCTTGGAGTTAGACCCAATACGGACCCTTGGCAACCCAGACCCTTTGCCTTTCTTGTGCCTAGGAATTACCTGTACTCGAGCTACATGATCCATGACAACTATGAAAACATGCAAAGTAGAGAGAGAGTTGATAAAATTTAAATACCATGAACATGATGAATGTCATAAAGAACGTGTTTGCTGCTTCGATTAACTTTCAAAATATATTCATTTATACCAGAGACATGGATACTTTCATGTCTCAGTTTATACCAGGATAGTAGTATCATCCATGTGAGATTCGAATTTCGACTTGCTTACCAGGTACAACCATTTCATCATGGACAGGGATCCAGTGGGGGTTTTTTTGTTTCCAAGTGTACCTGTACCTTTTCATTTGGGAATTTTTGTCCCATATACATAATACTAAATATTTGGGAAACATTCAGACAAATTTTGAGAAAAATGTATGAGATTTCCATTGGGAAGGGTCCATATTACGGACTTAATTTGAAGAAAAAACCCATTGGGACTTATCCCTGATTACGGCACAAAATGAAAAGAGGGCATGGTTTCCCGAAATCTTTTTTTCGTATTTGATACTCAACATTTCCAAGATACATAAATTAACCCCCAGATCCACCCCATTTCCTACGACACAAAATCCAAAAAATCCCCTGGATTCATCAGCTATCACAGCTGGCTCATTTCTCCGTGATTAGTGACCCTTACCACGCGAATGACTGATATATGAAAGATTAAGTCGATAAGCCCCTTGTTAGTCTCAAATCTTAGCTTCAACAAGAATATTATCTAACAATGAAACAGCAACATCTTGCCAGAGCGGAGTTCTGGCATCTTAACTCATCCTGTAGTGAAATAGTCCGATGTGCATGTTATAGAAACGTACATAAACCATAGCTCCCATGTAAGACACTGGTGCGCATGTTACAGAAATGTAGCTAAACCATAGCCCCTATGTAATATACTGGGGCAGACCATTACACACAATTACTGGACAAGAGGGTGCTGTCAAAATTCTAAGCTAACAAATTTTGTCCAGTTACTGTGTAAAGTTATTAATAACAGTATTAACACAGTCAGCCCAGTCGCAGTGCAGTAATGATAACACTGTCAGCCCAGTCGGTGTGCAGTAATGATAACACTGTCAGCTCAGTCGGTGTGCAGTAATGATAATTCTGTCAGTCCAGTCACTGTGCAGTAATGATAACACTGTCAGCCTATTCGGTGTGCAGTAATGATAACAATGTCAGCCCAGTCTGAGTCACTGTGCAGTAATAATAATGGTCAGCATAGTCGGTATGCAGTAATAATAACACTGTTAGTCCAGTCGCTGTGCAGTAATGATAACACTGTCAGCCCAGTCACTGTGCAGTAATGATAAAAGTCAGCATAGTTGCTGTGCAGTAATGATAACAATGTCAGTCAAATTGCTGTGCAGTAATGATAACACTGTTAGTCCAGTCGCTGTGCAGTAATGATAACACTGTCAGCTCAGTCACTGTGCAGTAATGATAACACTGTTAGCCCAGTCGCTGTGCAGTAATGATAACACTGTTAGCCTTGTCACTGTACAGAAATGATAACAATGATAGCAAGGTCACTGTGCAGTAATGATAACACTGTCAGTCCAGTCTGTTTAATGATAACACTTTCAACTCAGTTACTGTATAGTATTGGTAACCTTGCCAATTTAATCAACGTGTAATGTTGATAACATTGCCAGTCTGGCTATGGTATAGGGATTTAAGATAATACTGTGAACACTGCCAACCCTGTGATAACACTGCTGGCCTAACCATGCGACAGTAATAACACTGCCAGCCCAGTCACTGTATAAGTGTATAGTAATGATAACACTGTCAACCCTGTGATAACATTGCTAGCCTAGCCATGCGACAGTAATAACATTGCCAGTCCAGCCATTGTATATTAATGATAACACTGTCGACTCAGTGACAACACTGCTGGCCTAACCGTGCAAAAGTAATAACAATGCCAGCCCAGTCAGTGTAGTGATAATGTGTATTGATCAGGGAATGACTAGGCAGCCATCTAATATTATAAAGCTATGAATAATAAATACCATATATCTCTCTTCTCTGCTTGAACACTGCTGTGTACATCAAGGAGATGCTATCAGCATAACCTTCTAACCACCATTTCTGATTGATTGATTGATTATTGTTTAACGCCACACCATGAATATTCCATGTATACGGTGACGGCATCTGCCTGACGCAGGGCATACAAATTTTGACCTTTGCATCGCACCCACCCGAAGTAGTGAGGGATCTTTAACGTGCCATCCATACCACGACACAGGGCCTTGGTTTTTACTGTCTCATCCGAAAGTCAGGACACAGGCATAACCAGAGCGGGACTTGAACCCTAGCCTTCTGGTCAGGAGGCCAGCGTGATACCACTAGGTCACGCCGGCTTGCCATTTCTGATCTACACATGTACATGTATTTAACATTTCAGCGAATTCATGAAAACTTATTTGTGTATTTCTCATGTAGGATATCCCTTAATTATTTATATCACTTCTTCGTAGTCACCACTGTTAAAATACAGTGCAGTTCTTAAATAAGGCCATACATGGCAAGTGATGATATTCCACTCTTTCCTATTTTTTTTGGGGACAAAAATCAGCATAAGCTGTTACACCAGTGAAAAACAAAGACTTACATTTTTGCAGTACTGCAGAATTTTCTCCGGCTTCCTTATACAATCTGTGTTCATGTCGGCCACCCATCCAGTCTCTGTTGTGTGCATGGTAGGTTTGTTACACATGAAGGCGACCATCGGCACATACTTTTTATGGTGGGTAGCAGGTACATCGACATTGGCAGCTAAAGACTGTAAAAGAAATATATAAAATGCTTTTCTTTAAATAATCAAATCTATAGCTCCTTTATGTTCATCTGTGTAAGGACACACTGAAATAGTTATAATACCGCTTATTTACATGAATGTAACGGTAATGCAAGTTACTTGATTTCCATCATGTTGGAATATATAACACTGTGACCCCCCTATCCCCAACAAATAAAAACCCAAGATGCATTTTATATTTCTGACAGCCTAATATAGGGGCGAGAGTGGAGTGTTATAAGATGGCTACATGTACATGTAAATGTCAGAGCCAGTATTCCCTTTCCTTAGCAGTACAGTGTATATGTATTGATCAATTTTAGTTCATATTTACAGGTACCAATACATGTACTTGTTTGATAATATTCGCAGTGACTTTGATTTAGATAAAAACCTGCTTATCTTAACTACAATGAATTATGTATACATGGAACACTGAAAGTTTAGGTACATGTACAACATGAGTGACGATGAGGACATTAAAGTACGAGAATGCTGTATAACAAAAGTCATACCCTTGAGGGGAGGGTGTTTATGATAGTGGGTTTACTGTTAGTAAATTGTTAGAAATCATTATACTTTTTTATTTCAGGCATTTTTGGTCCAATTAGGTGTCATATAAGTACATGTAAACCATATGGCTTGGAAAACAAAAATGTGTTTGTGAAACACTGATGCTCTCATCCGGGATGAGTCACTACGTTTTATTAATAAAAATTGTGATCTGTACATTTTTACCATTTTAATCATTAGCAAATGTCTTGTTTATAAAGAATACATGTACACATATATTGTGCAGGCTGTCTGTCGGTGCTCATGGATTTTCCTAATTCTACGCTGACCATACTATATAGAAATTATCGAACTTAAAGCACACTGTAAGTTTATCATTTCAAAAACGTGTTAACTTAATGTTAGTGTTTATCGTAAATTTGCATGTTAAAGTTTAAAAGGGAGTAAGAAAGATGGGCAGACAAACTGACAGACAGGACAAAAAGCTTTTTGTGGACAAAGCTCACACCTGACCAAAAATTCTCTCTTAACTCTTTATGGCTTATTTTTGAACTTGGTGTAAATAATGAAAACAAAGAGAGTTGTTTTCAGAATTACTGTATGTGTCACATTTTGGTCAAATTCAAGACATGGTAAACTTCTACATGTATGTTAACATATTTACAATGTAAATACACTACTGATCCATATGGAATTTGTGCCAAACATCCACGTATAATTTTGCGTGCATTACTCATTATTGGAAATGACTAAATAATGTAAATCTACTAAAAATGCTCCAGAATGAATTTTGTTACAATGTTGATTACAAGCATGATACCAAGTATACATTGATTGATTGATTTTTGTTTTACGTCACACCACGAATATTTCACGTATATGGTGACGGCATCTAGCCTGATACAGGGCATACAAATTTTGACCTTTGCAACGGACCCAACCGAAGCAGTGAGGGATCTTTAACGTGCCACGCATACCATGACACGGGGCCTTGGTTTTCACTGTCTCATCCGAAAGACATGACACCCGCATGACCAGAGCGGGACTTGAACCCCAGCCTCCCGATCAGGAGTCCGACGCGATACCACTAGGCCACGCCGGCCTACCAAGTATACAAAATTTACCAATAAACATACACACTGACACATACAGGTAACTGAGTTAATATCCTATTGCTAAGAGTACAGTCAAGGTGGAGTGATTCACTACAATGTATCAAATCCTGTGATTTCATTTTTGTGATTATCTCATTTTGGGTATGGTTTATGACACATAATTTTCATGAGAAGTAATATATTATAATATATACTTTAACAGTCAAATTTAGGATAGCAGGGACATGATTTTCCCAAGTAATCATACCCAAACTTACGAAATTAGACAAAATAATTTAACAAATTCTTTAAGAGCAAAAGTGTTTACAGCAATTTTAAATATCAGTAATCGTTAGTATGACTTTAGCACCCCCCCCAAAAAAATATGTGTTTCCTATAACATGGCTGAAAATTTAAGGGTCGATAGGTCGACTTTTTTTTTCTTCTTCTTTTTTTAATACTCAGATAGGTTGTACAGTATGGAATGTCTGTCTAATATTGTCCGGTATTCTGGTTTACTACATATTACAGCCAACACAGTTGCTTGCTGCAAGTTTGAAGCCTTTCTTGTTTGTGAAATATGATCTCATTTTTTTTGTCATGGCGATCCCGATACTTTCTTGAAAAAAAAAATTTTTTTTAGGCTTTATATACATGTATACAGTACAGTACAAATGTTTTGTAATTTTTAATGTCCACCCGCCAGAGTGGGCCACATCCATATGTAATGTCAAGAATTACACAATACACTGTGTAATTAACAAAGGTGTAAATAAACACTTGTAAATTCCACCTGGGCTCCCATTGTGATTTTAAAAGTTTTTCTTACTGTGTTTTGTGCAAAACATCTGGACTGTTCTGTATTGTTAAGCGTCAAAATATTTTTAATATCATATCCCTACAAAAGACGTAAATATTCTATTGTATTTAAGCCATGAAATTAATATACATCAGTATTTGGAATCAGGTGTCACAGACGCCTGCATCGACCCTGATAGCTCAATGGTGAGAACAGCTGTTCAGAAAGTGGATGGTTTTGGGTTTGATTCCCATGTCCAGCCACAGCGTTCACCCCTGTCTGTTATAGATTTGGTGCCATGAGGCTGACCTTCATGTGAAGGTGAACCATGGTTAATTTCTCTCTCGTTTCCAGTGTTTGGAAGTGTGACCGATACCAGTATCGGGCAGGATAGCACAATGGTGAGAATTTCCTTCCTGAAGACAAACGTTTTGGGTTCAATTTCTCAAATCTGGCCACAATATTTCATCCTGC
Source organism: Pteria penguin (assembly GCA_035048485.1). Taxonomy (NCBI): domain Eukaryota; kingdom Metazoa; phylum Mollusca; class Bivalvia; order Pterioida; family Pteriidae; genus Pteria; species Pteria penguin. Next base: position 26,229,723 of record CM068589.1, on the reverse strand, counting down.
CTGTTCCACGGATAACCAATATTTGGAATCAGGTAAACGTTTTGGGTTCAATTTCTCAAATCTGTCCCATGGAATAAACTTAACGTTCGCCCACTAGTCCAAGCCGAGTAAAATTTGTTGTGGATGACCAAGAAACACTTCCTACTTGCCCACTTGGCGAAAGAAAAATCTGCAAGACGAATCGGCTGTTTCCTTGTTGAATTCTAATCTGAATCTTCTAGACGCTTAATTCCGTCACTGAGTAAGCGGAACTAAGCGTCTAGATGATTCAAATCTGGACAAGTTCTTTTTATTTGTTAGTTAGCAATATCCGGTTTCACGTTTGTTTAAATTATGGTTCGACATGCCCAGTTAGGAAGTTTTTTAGCCGATCCCATTATGGAAATGCAGCAGGATGGAGATGAAGATGAATCCGATACAGATTGTGACGATATGTTAAAATGTTTTAAATTCTAATTGGAGAAACAGTAAAATTGAAGAGAAATTGTTGTGTAATGTAATAAAGTTCAGAAAAATTAATAATTGATTACTTTTTCTTGCAATTTTTGAATGGTTTCAGAGTGGGCTCATAAAAATTGGAGTGGGCCCATAGATTCTACGTTTTACGAGCCCACATGGCTTGTAAAAAATTCTGTTAAGTTTATTCCCTGCTGAGCACAATATTTCATCCTGCTAGTTCCACAGATAACCAATATTTGGAATCAGGTAAATTAAACATACATGAATTCTTTTTTTTTAAAAGTTGACATATGTAAATCAATTAAGTTAACCACAGAATACAAACAGTATGTAATCTTCTAAATGCAGCATAAGAACAATGCTTTCAAACATTCAATGTGTTTTCCAAAGAGAATATAACACCCCCCCCCCCCCCCCCTCTTTCCAATGGCTTCATCTGTTCATTCTTGACATTCCTTAGGCACACCGACATCAAGTGATGCAATTTTTGAGTTAATATATAAACAAATAGCATATAAAGTACACATCAAAGCAAGCATATCTCATTAAATACAAGGAATTTCTGAAAATGCGACACCACTGTTGCATTGTCATTCATTTTTTGTGAATAAATTTTATTCAACATGGAGGTCGAAGATAAATTCTATAAAAACTCATTCTTATGCCAGAAATATTCACCTCTAAATATCCGAAACTGACCTGGAATATCGTCCACAGCACCAGGGTCATCAATGGACCACCCTTAGGTCCCATTTTAAAAGAATAAATTCCAAATACACAGTAGACCCGAGGCGAAATAACTGTACTAATCTCGATCTCCAAATTTCCACTTCAGTGGGCCGACATGACGTCACGTCTCATAATGAGTAAAGACAACCATTTTCATTGGTTGATCGATTTTCCCGTAAGTTATGTCAGAAGGTAATGCTACTTTGAGTAATCTCACTGTGTTTTAATTAAAAATTACCTTTTTTCATTGCATTTCACATTCCACTCACACATCATAAAATTGTATCTTACAACGAGTGTAAAAATATTTCTTTTCATATTTTTTAGAAATAAAAAACTGACCAATGAAATTACTCGTTACATATATTCACACCGGGCACCTGCTCATATCAACATAACATTAGCAGACAGCATTTGCACCATATGGCTGGAAAAATACAGAATAATGTTGCAAAATTTCAAATAGTGATGTATTACATTTTGCAAATACATTAGGAAGCGTGCATATATTTGAGAGTAATTGAATCTTTTAAAAACTTACTCGTTAAAATATCGAATTTCCTCGGTCAACACATCCGAATGCAGTATCAATGAGTAACTGTCTATCAAGACACACGATGATCTGAATAAGAAAATGAAAGAAAAAGAATGATATTCTACAATTTTATATGTAAAACTTGCATAATGCTTGGTAAAATAAAAGGGAATAATATTCTGTCTTTATATATGTAAAACTGGCATAGTACTTGGTAAATAAAACAGAATGATATTTTACTATTTTATTTATTTGTAAAAACTGAGTTTCAAGCTGTCATATTTGACTTTTTTCCTGTACATCCCTTACATGGGTAAAGATTAACAGTGTGGTCCTGTTCAAATTAGCAGTGTGATCATTGAAACAGTTTGGAAAGTTTATGCTCTTGAAAGGTGTTTTAGGCATATCAAAAAGTTGATAATTGTGCAATATAACTTATTCCAATCTTAAATGATGTAAGGAGCAGAATATCAGACAAACTGCTTTTAAACTTTGTTGGAATTTCCATAATGAAGTTAATTCTTGGACTGTCATGGAATACTAGTAGTGTGATGGAAATCTGTGCAACAAAGCTTCATACATCATGTAAAATTGGAATATGTCTTTTAAGTTTTCACTGTTGGGTAAATTATGAAGTGGGTTTTTTTTTGGTGTCACTATCAGAAAGCAATTGTGTTGTTCATATTTTTTTAATCATGCTGAGAAAAATCTCTCATTTGAGAGACAATTACTCAAGTATCATCATTAGTATGTAATAATCCACTCTTTTCAATAATGAATTTTGAGAGTGGATAAAATAATAAAGAATAAAATCTTTGTTTGAAATATATGGTTGATTTCTCAACTCACCATTTAGAGTTTATAACTGCACATTTTTTGTATTTATTTTCTGCATTGAAATAAACTTATGAAAACAGTGATTTTTATTCACTTGAGTATTTATCTATCAAATGATAGGACTATTGCTAACCAGTTTATGGTATATAAACCTTCCTGGATATGTCACTGCTCAAAAGTGATGATAAATTACTGAATATCTGATTTTTGTTCACCTTTTCCCTAACTTTGTATTACTATTTTGTTGTATTGAGGAGGGCTAAAAACCTGTCCATTTCACCATATGAAAGGTCAAATCTACATATATTGTAGTCATACGAATAACATAACAGTCTGAATTTGTACATATACACCTCTATTTGGAAATCCGATTAATTCTTATGAAGAAAAGCGCAAACACTCTACATAAAAACTCTAGTGATTTAAACCTTTTTCAATAAATAGTAACTAATGACATCAAATACTTTAACAGACACAAAGCAAAGGTAGGCTTACTGATGAATATTAGTTTTTAAAATGCTTATTTCATTATAGGCTAAAACAGGATGGTTAAAGATGGGGAAGCACGCCCCATCACTGGAACAGCTGAAGAACATCATGAATTGTGTGGAAAGAAAGTATCTGTATTTAGACGGTTTCCAAAGCGATATATTGTATGCTTCTTGGCATTCTTGGGTTTTTGTAAGTAAGATGTATTCATTTATTTGTTCATTTGAGTTTTGTTTTATGTCACACCCAAGATTATTGCTTTTATGTGTGATGGCAAAATATGGTTCTATTGTTTAAGCTTGTTATATACACCTCAAGTTACACCTTGGATTTTTTAATTGTTCCTTATAATTCTGAAATGTAACTAATCACTTTCATATTCTTCTACTAAAGATAATTATATACACTTTTGAATGTATTAAAATGTCAAGAGAATTTCGTCACTTAGACAACTCATAACAAAATAAATGTCTCCAAAATAAGACAGCTCATCACCCAAACTTAGAATTTTTCCAGAACTTTCACTAGATAACATGTTACCAAAAGTAACATGATTATTTATCAAAAACTATCACAAAAATTATCTGTAGATGCATTACTTCTTATTACAGACCATATTTATATGGTTTTTTTTTTAATTTTAGGAAACATTTACTCAGAATTAATTACAGGTAATTTTAATTACTTATTACATGTAACATTTATGCATTATTTATTACAGGTAATATCTATGCATTACGAGCTAATCTCAGTATTGCCATCGTTGAAATGGTGGCCAGATATAAAACAGTGAATGGAACAAGAATTGTGAGTAAACAGGACAGTGCAACAAAATAATATCACTGCTTTGAAAATTTTAAACTTTAATGCACATGTATATACTTACATTTCAAGGGGAGTGCAAGATCTTTGTCTAAAAAATAAAACAAATCTACTATAGATTTAGCATAAAAGAAGCAAAGCCAAATTAGGAGTTACTTTTATTGTTTTTAGTATTTAAATAATTGATAGGCAGGGAAACCTCTGAGTTTCTGAGGACATACATGTAGTGTGAAAACTTACTACTATAAATCTTTCGCAAGAAATTCTGAAATTCAATTATCAGTAAATGTTTTATTCAAACTTCTTATAACTAAACTGATATTTCTTGTTTTATAAGTTTGACCCATCAATAGTTCACAGTATGACACAGAATATACATACAGATACACTGATAATGTTTTGGTTGTAGCTTGTTCAGAAAGGATTTACCTGGGACACCAAAGAACAGGGTCTTTTGCTCAGTTCCTTTTTCTATGGATACATCTTTACCCAGCTGCCTGGAGGTAGGCAAGTGCAGTATGTCAGTGGTATCTCCCAACTGAGTAGTTGCAAGTGGTGGCCCTGTTTGAATGATAGGGCCATAATTCCTTACGCTGCTTAAACTTGCAACTTTGATAAACGGTATGTCTGGCATGATTCTACACATTTTGGCATAAAATGGAGCAAATATCAAGCATCCATAAACATTAAGCAATTAATCAGCAATAGAAACTTACCCCTGATATGCAGTTTGAAGGCTTTATAAAAGTTTTTCCACAACGTGTCAGATTTGCTGGTTTGTTTTATATGCAGTCTGAATCATCCAAGCGTTTGATTTTGCTCATGAGATAAAATTACATAAACCTGTAGATGATCGTTTGCTTAATATTTATACATGTTTGATATTTGTTCCATCTAATGCCGAAAATGCATAAAATCATGCTGGCCATTCTGTTATTTAAAATTGCAAGTTTACGCAACATAAGTAATTATGGCCCTCTCATGCAAATAGTGCCATGATTTGCACCTACCAACTGAGTAGTAATTTTTTTTAAATTTCTCTTTGTTGTTACTAACTGCTATAGTATTCACCTGTGTATAAAGCGCAACTTGGTATAATGCACTCTTCCAAAGTTGGGAGAAAATTTCAAGAAAAAGGTTACTTCCTATGTATAATGCACAGGATAAAAATCATTTAAAAATTAATTTGTCAGAACTGTGTGATCATAAAAAGTTGCTGGTAGACTTTGACAGCCAGGCAAACTGATGTTATAAATGGTAGACTGATACCATGAGATACTTCACTAGTTGTGTTCATTGTAACTTGCAGTTAAGATTATATTACCCTCTGTGCTTTCAGTCCTTTGATAATAATCTGGTATGTTTTGGGGTTTTTCTTGCAGGTTTCCTTGCCAACCGCTTTGGAGGAAAATTTCTATTTGGGGGAGGTGTCTTCATCACTGCTGTGTTAACTCTACTCACTCCATTCTGTGCTCAGGATAACATTGCCTTGTTATTGGCCATCCGAGTAATTGAAGGATTCTGTGAGGTAATTCATTGGGTTTTGTTTAGCATATTGACACTGTAGTATCACTCTATCTATCTGCTTACCTGTTCAACCATATTTATGTTTCTGTATTAACGTATTCACTCGTGTATAGTACGCATCCGTGTATAATACACACCCCCAACTTTTGGAAAATAATTGGAGAAAAAGTCTACATCGCAGGTGAAATTGCCAGTAAGCAAGTGGTCAAGAACCATAAGTTTACTTAGAAAAAATCTGTGTATTACAAATTTTACTTCACGGAAAACACAATTGGTTACGCGCCTGAACCTTGGGATATTCAATGAATGGGATAAACCCAACTGCCATAATAAAATTAATTTGTGATCCAAACATTGTGTTGATAGAAAGAAAACTGTAAAGAATGGTTAATAAAATTGTAACAATAAACCACTGTAATTAGTATTCTTGATAAAATACCAATAATGAAGCAAAGCCGTCATTTGCTATATATTTTACACTCGTTCTCTCGAAGTGTCAATGTTTGTACAAAATAAATTGATTAACACAGCAGTAACAGTAGAAGAAATGCAAACAACCAATTATCCCAGTGGGGTGTACGGTATTGACTGATTGTTTGACCCTGAAGCCATTTCACCTTGATCGACGATGATAAGATAATTGGATTGCATCGGCACCCGTTGTTTTAAGATGTACTAGTCTCATTTGTAAAAACATCTTTATTTCAGCACATATTGTAAAATGTTCAACACGTGGAGGTAAAACTGTAATGATAATCTCTTTATCAAGTGTCTAAAATCCATTTCAGTTGTCAAGTAAGGGTTCCCAAAGTTTAATGGTCATGTTCTGATCGTTGTCAGCAGACATTTACGGCAATATCGCTGCGGAAATGTGAATTCTTACGTCTGGAAAAAAGGTTCTTGTTTTAGATCTCGTGTATAATACACACCTGGAAAATCGAAGTCAGATTCTATGAAAAAAAGTGCGTATTATACACAAGTGAATACGGTTCCTTTCTTTGCAGACAGCCTTAGAAAAAAACCTTTGCACTTTATATGTATGTATAATCGAGGTAATTTGACAAGATGAAACGCTTAAAATGGAGAGTAATGCAATTTAAGGCATTTACTATGTAGTGGACAAGCCGTTTTGACTGTTCTGACCTGCAAACTGAACCCCTGACGACCTCATTTTTAACTGGGGACTTCAGAATACAAAAATGAAACTGACAAAAATGTTGCATAATTTGTGTTTTGTTATTTGTATGCAACACAGTGCAAATGCATTTATCGCATATAATGGGCATACATGTATGGTTAATGCACTTCCTTTATGTTGCATAGCCGTAACAAAGCATAAATTAAGACATTTATTCTATAACTGATATCAAGTTTAATGTGATTTTGTTAAACAGTAACAAAATCTACATAAGTTTAACTTGCACTCATAAGTGTAGTGTTTTGTTGTATTTCTGTTGTATGATGAATGATTTAGTCAGATACTTACTCACTCTTGGCACCTTGTCTTACTTTTCTGATTTTAACACCTTCCATATGTGGAATTTACTTTATCTGATGGTTCTTACTGGACGTAAGCAGGGCATCCGATCAACCTAAACTGGGGCAGAATTTCGGCCCCATTCCCTCCTTAAAAAGGTACATTTTTTCCTCATTAAACAACCTAAAATTACCCTTTTTGAGCCTTAAAAATTTTCCACTATTCTAAAAAAAATATATATTTTTATTATAAAAATTATCTTTTCACTTGATTTTCACATACAAAAGATTTTTCTCTTTTCCCCATCGGCCTGAAAATGCTGTGTAAATCTCGCCTTCAAAGGGTTCCAGTCCCTCAAAAGGGTGTGGGTGCCCTGGTAAATGACAGCTGATACTAGTATGCAGAGATGTTTACTCGTCCAGAGCACCTGATCTCACTCCCTTTTTACATACCTGCATTAAAATGTGGGCATATTATGCAATTTATACTATGCTGCTGTTGTCCATCTATCTGTCTGTCTATCCGTCTATCTGTCGATCCCACAATCTTGCCTGCACCTCTCCTCCTTAACCATGAGAGAAGCAAATGTTTTTGTGGTGGTATGTGAAAGGGTCTGAGGTTGTGCATCTGGGTATTAAAGTGGGGTCAGGTCCCTGGGATATGGAAAAATAGGGTAAAAGAAAAATTGTTTGTATTTTTTCTCATTAACCAAGATGGTTAAGGTTATTTGGTGGTTGGATGTGGAAGGGCAATGATTCATTTTGCCTATATCCTGCATATTTTACAAATTAAATTAAATTCGAAAAAACAAGCCTTGTTTCATGTGTACCCAACAGATACATTCTATTTTCTAGTACCTATTATTATCAGTTTGTGTTTTGCAACATTTTCACCTAATGATACTAATCACGGTGTTAGAGAAGCACCGAATGCATGCTTAGCTACATGTGAATCACAACTTGTGATTGATTAAAACTGAAACACCGACCAATGAAAAGTTTTGTGATATTTGATGAACTTCAGGAAAAATAAAAGTAAGGGATGTAGATATGATCCAGAAAAAGGTTGTGAGGCTTTTCCAGAATCTGTGAATAAGTGAATGATAATTATACTGCCAGACGCATGCAGTGCTGCACTTTTCAGTTGAAAAATATTTTGTAAAACTTCAATGAAACAATCAGCACATGAAGTTTATCATCAGCCCCTCTGTTGACCATGTTGATGATAAGAGAAAAATTTTCTGTGATGACAGTGTGGGTTTCAGAGAAGACAGTTTTGAGCACTCGGCTTCAGGTGATTATATGATTGTGTAGTACTCACTGTCCAAATGTGGCATATGGGAATTTGTATGTAGTGTTGATCTTGGTAGACATCATATGAGCTGACCTCAAAAAAGGGTACATACATTTCTGTTTATATCCATGTAAATAATTTCAGGGAGTCACATATCCATCCATCCATGCTATATGGTCAAGATGGGCCCCACCCCAGGAGAAGACTGCTTTAGCCACATTTGCTTTCTCTGGTATGTCATATATGTTAGATAGTGTTGCACAGGTTCTTTAAATTTCTCAGCCGCAGGAGATCGTAAAATTAGTGGAAAGAGAACATTAATAAGTCAACAAAATAATAACAATAATTAAAGCTGGATAATTTTAATAACCAAAACCAGTATCGTTACAATATACATTGTATTAGATAAGAATGATTAACTTAAACAACAAGTGATTGAGATTCAGAAACAATCAAATGACAAATGTAAAGTAGAAATGAGAATACAATCAGTTACTTTTAGAATGCATCAAATAAATAAATAGATAGATAGATCCAAATAAAGGGGGAGATTCACCGTTCTTAGTTGCCAAATAATCTTACGTGCTAGCAGTATAATTTCATGTATATAGTTAAGTCTTTCAAGTATCGTAAATCTGGTGAATCTGACCAGGTAGTAGCGGTCTAGGCTTATATACGAAATGAGCCTTGTTTTTATGACCGGTACTAACTTTTGGTAATGACTATTGTATTGTTTATTCATGCACAAAACACATTACAGTCATTGTATCAATCGTCATTGCATTAATCATTATCTCAATACATGTATTAATGCACACCTGCCCGTAGGCCATTTGGCGGATCCAAGTTTAATTGTGTGGCAGTTAGTAAAAGGGGTGCGTAAGATGGTTATCTTACATATATCTACCTAATTATCATATCTTTGCTTTTATTGTGTCTTCTAAAATCATGGTAAAGGTTAATTGTTTTAGATTTTTTACTTAGATTTCCCATGACCATAGCATTAGTTAGGTACTGTGACTATTTACCTTGACCTTGACATAGTATAACTGGAGCTTGCATTTAAGATCATGGCTTTTAACTTGGTGACCTTGATACTTTTTAATGGTAAGAGTTAGAATTTTTATATATAGATATAAATAATATATGCCAAGAGCATTCATTTCAGATTATGACTTTTCACCAAGCAACATTGTTCTTGGAATTTGATTTACTTCTGCACAATTTAACCTATGACCATTGTTCATAATTATTTTCATAGTATCTGTTAGCCTATGACCAAATTATTGTACCACTTTCTTGCTAGTGGGGATACAGTATTTGTCCTATAAGGACAGCTGTAGATTATCTGATTGAAGAACATATTTCTCATGTAAATTTATGGATTGGTGTTATATTGTTACTATGATAAAGAATTATAGGGTCATGTGATATAACATTGTCCTTATTGTAGGTTCCTATATTGGCACTGTAATAGCTATGCTTCTGTCAGGCTGGCTGTTTGCTGATGGCTTCAAGTGGCCAGCCGTCTTCTATCTGTTTGGTAAGACTTAAAATCTCATTGTATCTGATCTAAATAGGTTTTTAATTTGATTTTGTTTGTGTATTGTGCAGTGTACGTAAGTAGAGCATTTCTTAGTCTTAAGAGTGGAAACAAAGCCTCTGAATTAGAGCATCCTGGGTGATGTTCACATAGACCTTGTGATGAAAGTGATCAAGAGGTGGAAAATTATAAAATAATTAGACTTAAAGTTCTATCTGATTAAAACCGTATCTTTAGTCTGTTTCTCTATTTGTTCCATAGCGGATAAAGATCTTAAGAAACCCTGTAAGGGGTCATGTGCTGATGAACTCTATTTTTCAGCCAATCAGTGTATCAGCTACAAATTCCTAGGAATGAAATTAACATCCCTAGCGTGCTTGGCCCACAAGGTAGTTTTTGAACAGTATTTGTGACATATTGCGTCACTTGTACGTGCCTAGCCGATGTCATTGCTTGGCTATGGGAAATAACGGTTTCGGTGAAAGAAACGTCATCAGAGTTCACCAGAACATGACCCCTTACAAGGTTTCACCAGATCTTTATATGCAATGGGACAAATAGAGGAGTGAAATAAAGATAATGGTTTTAATCAGATTGACATGAAGTTCAGACTTAAAGAAGTTTGATAAATAGTGTAAAGTATGTCCATAGCTAGATCAGTATATCAATGTATCATGGATACAAGTGACTCGAATGTGAAAAATAAAGCCATTTACATTTTCTTGCAGATAAATCAACATTGTTTTTGTTTGTTTCTTACTTTAATTTGTTATATTCACACTCAAATATTTTTGGGGGGTTTTTTTTTGAGTAGATACTCTCAGTTTGTCTTCTTAGGTTTGCTCAAATATGTGAAAATTTGAATTCTGACTGTGTATATCGCTTATCATAGTAGATAAAGGAAAGGTATCAAGATATAGATATTACTGTCAGGTTTTGTATCAGTATTCATTTGTGGCATTCTTGAAGTCGGGGTGACATCACACTGAGATCTAAATGAAGGTAATCCCCGAAACATTCCGAAGATGACATGGGGAATAGACTCGGTGTTTATCATAGACCGTAATGCAACTTGATGAAGTATTAAACACAAGAGCTAAATGGGTCTTAAAACTTTTGAAATTCATTGAGAAATCTCACGACAATTGACTCTCTTTCCTTCTTCGAATTTTATATGACCGCACCTTGCAAAAATAAGATTTCAAAATATCGGATTCATCGTAGACAGCAATGATAAATCCCGAGACTTATCCCCCAACAAATATGATGCAAATTAGGTCATGTGACCACTCCGACATCAAGAATTCCTAAATTCATGTAGTGGATAGAAAAATGCTGTCTTTCTCTACCATAAGTGGAAAAGCATTAACAAAAATTTGAAAAGATCTTCACAAAAAATGGTATATAAGGTGATAATATATTTGGAGAACAATAGTCTCTCTTTCATTTAATGATGCCATTAGATAGCCATGGTTTTAAGTCTGCTTACAGTACAGTAATTCCCTGAACATAGATAATTCATATTTCCTGTTAGCCCAAAATTCTTTCAAAAGTCCCAATTTTATTGTCCAGTAATAAGCTATTGTCATTTAAACAATGTATTTCTTCAGTTCCATACTTTTCATTTCAATATTATGGTTTTTTTCTTCATTATACCCCCACAAACAAAGTTTAGGGAGGTATATAGGAATGACCCTGTTTGCCTTTTGTTGGGTACAGAAAATACATGTATACAAAGTCAAATTTTATTGATCAAGGAACTGAAATTCTATTTCTGTTTCATTTACAAGTTTACAAAGTTTGCCAATGATTAAACTTTATATTTGTGTACACATGTAAATTTTCACCCCTGATGAAAATTCGGGGAAACATTTCTCTTGACCTTCAGTGACCTTAAGATTCACTTGCTATAAATAACTGCAACATTGAGCTTGACCCAAATCCTTTGAATCATTGGAGAATGTGATTTTAATAAATTTTAGTCATCTATTTAATTGTGATATAATAAGTAGTCCTCCAAAGGGAAGTAAAATATACTAAAAGAAATAATACAAACACTCTTTGCCACAAATTTTTGGCCTCCTGGCCTTTATCAAGCAATAGTTAGAATAGTACTATTGTATTATTTCTTTTATTTAATTGTGAACTTGAACCTTGACCTTTCTAATGTGAATCATTTAAGCTAAAATGTATTTTTTACTTACTTAAAATAAGTACATTTTTCTTTAATTCTGTTCTAGCATTTTGTTTGATGTAAGATAGACCAGGATCTAGCGATTCAATTTCAATATATTCATTTGTCAAACAGATACAATTTACAATTTTTGCTCTATATTCCAATATGAAGTACAGGTGCTTAGTTTCTTTATACAGACAGAAAATTCATATGTAAAATATTGAACCTATTTTGATTTAATTTTAACCTTTGAAAAGCTGAACCAGTGGATAAGATTTTGAGCTCTGGAAATGTTTTATTTGCTCATATAGATCTACATACTGGTAAATATCTATGTATTATGCTTTGAGGTAAATTTATAAAATTCAGCGAAGAAGAGGCCAAGAAATTACATCTGTGATAGACTATTATCAGTCTCTCTCTGGCAAAACTGCAAGGGATTATAGGTTTCCACTCTGTCTGTCTGTCTGTCTGTCTGTCTGTCTGTCTGTCTGTCTGTCTGTCTGTCTGTCTGTCTGTCTGTCTGTCTGTCTGTCTGTCTGTGTCTGTCTGTCTGTCTGTCTGAGACACTGTGGTTTTCGATTGATTCAGAAGTTATTGACTTGAAATTCGATATGTAGCTTTGCATCAGTGAGTCAGAGATCAAGTGCGAGTTTGGTCATGATTGAAATATTTTTGGAAGAGTTAAGGCCCTTAGACTTAGTAAATTTATTTTCTACAGGAGGTTTAGCTGTACTGTGGTTTGTTGTCTGGTGTTTTGTCATCTCAGAGAGTCCTGCCAAACACTCCACTATCACAAACTCGGAGCTGGAGTATATACAGTCTGGGATAGGATATACTGATGAACAAACTCAGGTAGGCAACAAACTTAGGTGAGGCAAAAATATTATAGGATATACTGATGAACAAACTCAGGTAAGCTCATTAAACTGATGAAAAAAAAAACAAACTTAGGTGAGACAAACATTGTTGTAGGATATACTGATGAACAAACTCAGGTATGTTCACTATACTGGCAAACAAAACAAACTCAGGTGAGACAAGCATAGTTATTGGATATAGTGATGAACAAACTCAGGTGAGACAAGCATAGTTATTGGATATAGTGATGAACAAACTCAGGTATGTTCACTATATGGATAAACAAAACCAAACTCAGGTGAGACAACAATTGCTATAGGATATACTGATGAACAAACTCAGGTGTGTTCACTATACTGGCAAACTCAGATATGTTCACTATATTGGCCAAAAAAACAAACTCAGGTGAGACAAACATTGTTGTAGGATATAGTGATGAATGAACTGCGGTGAGACAGCAAGGTACGTTATATAAAGATAGGTAAACTCAAGTTATACTAGAAAATATCATTTGTAGTTAAAAAAAAAAAGATAGTTGAGACCGTAAGGTGTAGAGCATACTGTAGAACAAAGTCAGGTAAGAAAATGAAATACATGGCATGCTGTCGAACAGGTCTTTATTGCCCATAGTTGGAGTCAAACTCAGGATTTCTCACTCACGAGCTGATCACCCCATACCATGAGCTGCACTGACTCGACCTCAAAATAATAGTTATTACAAGTGCATGTGAACATTGACTTTAGTACAGTTGAGATATAGTGTCTTGTTACTGTTGGTCATGTAAGAATTATTTTTTAAGGATTAAATTTATATTTAGTTTCTTTATAGATTTTACAGTAGTAGGCTTAGATCAATCTGTGAGATGCTCAGTGCGGGACCAACAGGTACCAGGTTTGAGACTGCCCCGACAACAGCTCGTAGGTCACCATATTGGGTCTTTTTGTTATATAAAGAGTTATATCCCATATATGCAGATATCTGACGTCAAACCATTCTGACGTCGTAAAATTTCCATATCATTTCCTGTAATTTTACCCCAGTATCCTTAGGACTGGTACTGCTCATATGGGAAATAACTCTGTAATAGAGAGTATTATATACTAGTATAATAACTCTGTAAAATGAAAAGGCCCAGTAAGTGATAAGTAATCCCACCAATAACATTGGTACAATGTAAAACAAGAATCAAACAAAAAACCTATAATTATGTGTTTCATTTTTAAGTCCAATGGAAATTGAACTGTAGGTCTCGTTTTTTCAGAATATGGCTCCACCATGGATGGATATTCTGAAATCTCCGGCTGTTTGGGCTATAGTTGCGGCCCATTTTGCTGAGAATTGGGGATTTTATACCTGGCTGGCAGAGCTACCTTCTTTTATGAAGAATGGTCTCAACTTTGATATCGGAGCAGTAAGTAACAAAAACAAAAATTGAAAATCCTTTATTGCAATTTTGCTATACATGCAGTATGAAATTATTAAATTTTCCAAATATTCAAATAGATAGATAAGATGTAGGTAATTTTCCAAATTTGGGATTCTTCCTATGGGTTTGTAATGCTAATGCAAATTTAGAGGTATTAGGCTATGTAAAAACATTCTAAAGAAGTCTAAGTATTAAAACTTAATGAAAAAATTTATTAAACTCAGTATGAATATGAGGCAAAAAGTCATGCTTGACCACAAACATGGCTGACAACGGGAGGTAAATCCAACTAAATTTCAGTTAATGAAACCTATCTATTACATTTGTAGGCTGGTTATCTATCGGCATTACCGTACTCTGTCATGGGAATAGTGGTCATGACATGTGGGATGTTAGCTGATTGTCTACGCAAGAAGCTCGAGTTACAGACCGTAGTCGTTAGAAAGTTCTTTACGTGTGGTGGTGAGTAAATGAACAGTATGAATTAAAGAATGAAATGAAAGGTTATAATGCATGACATGCCCTTTATATACATCGGTTTGGTTAATTGGTTGATTATTGTTATGCGTCACTCCTCGGTTATTTCATGTATATGGTGATGGCATGTTCCTGATACAGCGCAAGAAATTTACACCTTTGCAACAGACCCTCACAAAGGATCTTTTATTGCCACGCCTCCTGTGAAACAAGACCTTAGTTTTTACTGTCTTATTCAAAGAGAGAACACTGGTGTGCCTAAGGTGCGAGTCGAACCCAGGCCTCCCGGTCACGAGTCGAGCACCTTATCCACTGGGCTCCACCAGCTGACGTGGCTTTGGAATGTAGAAGTAATCATTTACTGTTTTATGGACTCCTTCAAAGTTCAAACGCACCAAGGAAATCATATGCAGTGTAAATTCAATTCATGAAGTATCTTACATATCATTCCATGTTTCATAAATTTGATCTCTATGGCTATGCTAATAAGAATTAAATTTCTTTGGTTTAACATCCTCATAGTCATGTCATTGAGATGTGAACCAGTTTTCTTGAATGAAACTAATTCTTAGTGAGTTTATTTTCATTCTTTTACCTGATCAAATCACAGACCTTATGATCGCCTAGATATATCTCTTCCCTCTATTAGGTGAAGGTCTATAACTCGCCTATGCTTCATAACCCAGTCTTCAAGTTTGGGTTCAGTAAAAACAAGCAAGGAAATTATGCATCACTTGTAAGTCCTTCGAAGATGTAACGGACAAATGCATTATGAACAATATTGTAGATATCAATACTTCTTTGATTTTTATCTGTCAAGATTATGCAGACTGGTGTCATGGTATATGGTGGGTAGATAAATACATGATTGAAGTGGTTTTTTTTTTCCTTCAAATCAGGTTCATTATAACGACCTTTTCCAATGGAAATTTCAGTTCTTCCTAAAATTTGTCTAAATTTTTCACAAATATTTATCTTTTAGCATTATGCAAATAGGACAAAAATTCCCAAATAAAAAAATACAAGCACCTTTGAAAAAAAAAAAAAAAAACCGGTATGAAGAGAGGTGGTACAATATTGTTCATTAGCCATCGAATGGAAATGGTGTGTATACATGTATAACTAATAAACACTTGAAGTGACAATCTGCAGCAAGCACATCAGCAACATTCTGAATGTGTATAATGAATGTAAAATTAATGAAAATAAGGTCTTCTTCAAAATAATCATGATAAATATAATGAATCTTCCCAGTTTTGCCAAAAACTTTGATAATATTCCCAATTTCAAGGGACCAGGGACCTGTACCAAAAGGTACTATGACAGCCCTAGTAGCAAATATACTATTAAGACTTAAAGCCGTTATGCCATAAACACATCCAATATTACTCAAGAAACTGCCATCATAATGAATATTGTTGGACTTTGATCTCGGATTGATTTCGCCTCAGTATTTATAAGGAATGAATCTAATATTTCATATGGAGGTTTGCCCTGAAAGTGGGATTGAAATACTTTCATCCTCCATAAAAATTATTAGATTTCTTCCTTACCATTTAATTTTGCCTTCAGTATTTTGCTACAGTAATCATGTGTGTCAAAAACTAGTTTTTTTCTAGGGAAAATGGTTTTCTTTTCAACATTATAAAACGGTCTGAAATTTAAAAGTATTGTGACATGATATCAAAATGTTGTAGATGGAGGTAAACAAATATCTCTCAGCCAATCAAATGTGCCATTACATATACATGTAAATATTTAAATATTGAGCTCAGAATTTTCAATTAACATTAGAAGTTACACTACTAACATTAGAAGTAAGTCAAGAATTTACAATTAACATTAGAAGTAAGTCAAGTAAAATGCTTAAAGAACATTGAAGTGTTATAGATAGAGCTTTCTTTTGCTGATTTGTATTGTCTCCTGCAGCCTTTGTGAGCCAGATGATTTTCATGGTATCAGCGGGATATGTGAGCACCCCAGCAGCTGCCGTCACTTGTCTGACTATAGCAGTAGGGTTAGGAGGGTTTGCTTGGGGAGGATTCAGCGTTAACCACCTGGACATAGCACCTCAGGTATGGTATAGACTCTTCCCATGTAACGTCAAACTACTAGCATAAGTGTACTCCATGTTGGAGTACAACTCTCGGACATTCCATTACTACCATGTAAACTTAATTAAATTATGGAGAGAGCTACTAACTGTCAAGACAAGATTTCATGACCTCAGTCTCAAGTAATCAGTAAATATAATCAATCTGTTGACAATATTCAATAAAACATTTAGATAAACAATGCAATTATATTACAACATAAAGTTGAATTAAGCAGTTTTGTATGGGCAGTGATGGACAAAGTCCAAGAGCTGTTCTCCAATAAGGGAAATAAGTAGCTAACTTGGGGAAACCGAGGTATGGGAACACTCAATATTGCACGAGTCATATCTTTGGTATTACATGTGGGATTTCTCAGAGGTCAGATAGGCTGAGACTTTATGTTTATGGTCATTGAAGCTTGTATTGCCATCAGATCTGGGTTCAGTACAGAATCAGAAAGAAAATCCATAAATCAGTTGAGTTTTTTATCGATTTGAATAAAGATATTTGAACGTAATGAGGTGAACAAATCTTAAGATAGCAAGTACCCATGTTATCCACTTTTCTAATCAACATGATATAAGGTTAGTTGGATTTGATTCCATTAATCAGTTTTCCCTACTACCAGTAACCCCTCTGTCATATAAAGTTGTTTTCATGTCTTTACTTTTAACTGGCATTATAATGAATTAATTTGTTAAAAAAATGACATTTTGAGATAAGGAAATTTACATACAGAATACTGAATTTGGGGACCATGAAATGTCTTCAGTATCAGCAGATTTTTGACTGAGAAAGTTTATCATTCAGCTGCAATCAATAATTGACTCTTCTGCAAAGATTCTTTTGATTGTAATATCATCACATAGGGACTGAGAAACTTCAAACAAGTGTCACACTCTCTAATAACCATCAACAGTCTGGCCAGTGGAATAAGAACTGAGAGGCACGCAGCCAATACTCTGTCTGACCTAACCACGAGTCCTAAAGTACTTACCACTATATAACCATTACCTGCTACAATCCTTCATATCTACTGTACAGACCAATGTATTTACTATACTATCCTGTGATATCTAATTGTTGTTTATTTACAGTATGCCAGTATCCTGATGGGATTGTCTAATACGTTCGCTACCATACCAGGAATCGTGAGTCCAGCTCTCACTGGCGTTATTGTCTCAGATCAGGTCAGACAAATCAGTACTGCTGATTCACTGATTTTCATGAAATACCGTCTCACATGGTCCGTTTGGATATACAGGGCTCACACTGGACCCAGTGTAAACATCGAAAAGAAAGTGCTGCTTTTCAAACTTGTTATATAGCATGTCACATGTTTTGCTTACCTCAAAAGAAGTTATGATGAGCTTATGCCATACCAACTGGCGTCTAAATTCTGGTCAATGTTCAGTAAAGAAGTTTGGGGTAGCTCAGTACTGGACGATGTACTTATAATGAAGTGACCAAATTTGCATCTTAATATGCTAGAGTGACCAAATTTGAATCTAAATATGCTAGAGTGACCAAATTTGAATCTTAAGATATAGAGATGGACCCATGCATCAAATACCGCATCTGACCTACTATTTGTGCTAAAATGACTCGTTGATATCTCTTCATGGCAGTAGTTCGTCAAAAAATTCTGGCGTTCTCACTGAATTTGGGATCATATCTTGTAAATCAAGGATCTGATATTCTAAACTACATGGTAATCACAGTGTATGCAGAAAACTTTTGAATCACATAAACATTTGGGCCATTTGAACTAAAATTCATATGGCCCTTCAGAAATTCATCTAGACCTAATGATAGGAAGAATTAATCCATCAAAAAATCATTATGACTTTTTTTTTGTTTATTTTGTTCTTAGTATATTCTTTTTGTGACTCTTTATGCTTAAGATCGATGCTTTTGTCTCCAACCCTTGGTGATGATGAAGCTCTATGGAAATAGTTAAGAATACCAGACGTCATCTTTACCTCAGAATCTCAAAAACTCTGTCTTAGGACCACATTATGGAAACAAAAATGTAGCCATTTTGGAGATCTCAAATTTATCTCAGAATGGTATGGGTTTAGTACGAGATACTCCTTGTTTGTGAGAAAGAAACGATAATTTAATGCATCTTTGAAAAATTCACATACTAGACATTTAGTGTATAAGGATGCACATTTACCTACTAGTAGCCTGACTGAATTTCATGTAGTATTTGGCCTTCTGGTCGCCATTTTTCACAAACTGTGCAACGATGTGCATCTGTAGGAGAGCATTAGGATAGCAATTAAGAAACACCATATTCTTAATTTACTGGATATATGTATTTTGAACAAGCACTCTGACCCTCAGTACTATTGTCCTTTTATTTCAAGGAGTTTAATAATACACCTAGTGATATACTATTATAGAAGAATTCCGAGTTTTGGAATACGCTTTGAAATTCTTAAATATTACCATAAAAAGCATGTGACTAAGGACAAATATTGACGTTTCAGTCATAGAATTTTAATTATTACAAAACGAAGTGCAAATTTTAGTATTGAGTAGATATCAATGTTTTCTCTTTGTCTTGTTCACTTGCAATTCTTTTGCTTTAACTAATCCTAAAGGATATTGTTCAAATCATGTGACTACGAACAGACAAATCCACTTAAATTTAACATTTTATTATAAAAGAGACAAAACTCAGAAATGGCCTATTTATGTGGATGGAGGTTTAAAGAATTTATCCAAGGTCACCTGAGTGATTTGTCAAGTTTTGACATGCTTTACCTGTCACATCTTATGATGTCAGATCATACTGACCAGTCATTTTCTCTTTCAGAGTGATAAGGGTCAGTGGCAGATTGTATTTTACTTGGCTGCAGGTATATACCTTGTTGGAGCGGTTATCTTTGCAGCATTGGCCTCTGGGAGGACACAGAAATGGGCGGAAGTGCCAACTGGCTACCTCTCCCAGGCGGACATCATCAGCCAAAAGGACGATCTCTAGGGCGTATACAGTCCGCTCGCACGTTGACAGGTTTCAACGGACTGAGTAAAATAGTTTGAGCACAGTATCAGACAAATGCACTCTAAATATTAATGTATATTATAATGTATATCATCTAAAGACTGATCAGCATTTCCAAAATTATCTTGACACGGCTCCGTAAACTGAGAAAGTACTTAAGAAAGTCATAATTTCATATTCTTTCGTTCAACAATCCATTAAGAACTGGGATTTGGATTTTATTAAATTTCTGTTCTATTGATAAATAGAACTAATTCCTTCTGCATGACATTTTATTGGAAAATTTGAGAATGGAATGAATCCAAATGAAAAAAACTTAAGTATTTTCTCAGTTTATGGTGCTGGACCTTAGTCTGTAATCGTTTTTAATATATATCAGTGCCCTTAACGATAAACTTATATGATCATATGATAGCAATCAAAAGATTTTCTTACCCTAAATAACAAGTAATAGCTTTATATGTGACTGAAATGGTAGACACCTCCACTTGATTAGTACTAATTCAATTACAAAAGTATGACGAAAACATGTCTGGAAACAAATCTAAGCGAATGTTGATTTGGAATTATTTTACAGAACACTTTGGTTTTTAACAAATTTATTTATATAGTATCATATCAGTAAAAATTTTGTAGCATTTAAAAACTAGCAGAAGGGTGTCATACCATTTCATTCCAGTCGGTATCCAGGCCTGTATGAGTAGTTATCTAAAGTTTGAGTTATTGGCTCAATCACTCGTCAGAGTAATCAATTTTGGGCTTTAAAAATCAAGAGTGAGTTTTACTAAAGGTTGTAAGCCCAAATGTAGATGTAGACGTAAACTTTCAGTCTAATTTTACATGTACATCAGTTGAATTTTTCTTGATGTCTATGTTCAAATGTAATTACTTTGGTAAACATTGTAAAAGATGTACATTTCGTTTGGAGCTCTTTAGGGAGGAGACAAATATTTCTTGGCAAAGTTGACGTCTACGTCTACATTTGGGCTTACGGCCTTTAGTAAAACTCACCCCGGCTCATCATAGATATTAGTTTGAGTAAGAAAGAAACAAAAAGAAACAATTATTTATTGTGCAATTTATAAAACAAAAAGGGTCCTTTTCTAAACAAAGCAACTCCACCCCCACCCAACCACACACCCTTTTGTCGCCACAGTAAAGTATATTTATGTTTTCTTCATACACCGTAAAATACATGGATATTGTATATCCAAAATGTTTCCTGAATACACAGAAGTGTAAATAGTAAAGTAAAGGCCAAAAGTGGAAGGAAAACATGTCATTATTATGACATATACATTGCATTACTCTGTCAATATTGTATATGACGATTTTGTTAGGGGAATACCCTAATTGTCTCCATGATGGTTCTGGATATATTCAGTAGAAGCCGGTAACCATACCGATAATTGGTATTGGTTGTTGTCTATCATTCATTTGATGTTTTAAGTAATTTTGGTTCTTACTGCCACTTGGATTCGTTTAAGATTATTTTTGGTCTTACTGGATACTTACTCCTCACAGACATCTAGTCTCCCTTGTGTTTTCCTGGATTTCATGACTCTCTACCATGGTACATTGTTGTTAGTGCTGCTGTGACATTGGTACTAACAATTTCATTCATATCTTAATGATTTTAAAACTATTTAAGGTACAAGTTTTAATTGTTTGATATTTTGTTACGATACATTTGTGTTCAAACTTAAACATTATAAAGTTATATATTTCTATGACATAATATCACACATGCTTTATTGACAGTGTCATAATCCATTGTTTTTATTGTCAAAGTTGATGACGTATCTGGTAGCACCTTAGCTTGCATAATTTCGATGAGGAAAACGAGCCATACATGCATGTCGACACAATGGTTTTTGTTTGATATATGTAATCATATACTAGCATTTATTACTTATGTATTTATGAAAGATTTCATTGGTCTTGCCAAGTAGTCAGATTTTCTGTTGTCAACGAGGGGCCAAATTAGGAACTTGAATATTCAGTTGAAAATACTTTGTTTGATTTTTGTTTTACCTCACTCCATGATTATTGCACTGATATGGTGACAGCATCTGCCAGATGCTTTTGCACAGAAATTCAGGCTATAGCCATAGACCCACCTGTGGGAGATCGGTTACCTACCGTGTCTATTATTACACAGTGCTGTGGTTTTCGGTGTCTCATCTGAAAGACAGGCCACCAAAAAGTCACTGGCACCAACAAGTCACTGGCTTGACAGAAACTGCAACCTTTCGTTCACAAACTGAGCACTTATTTTTTTTTTTTTGGATATTTTATGCATCATTTATAAAATACTTGTATAAAAAAAAATTAAAAAAAGAATCCTATACAGGCAAAATAAAATTAATGTTTAAGTTGAAGTGCACTTTAAAAAAAATAAAGTTAGGCAAGTAGGGTTTTTTGTTTATTTTTATTTTTTTTTTTATTTATTTCTTTTTTTTCATATGTGAATTTTAATGAATTACTTCTTTGCTGTAGTTTCCAATAACTATCCTCCCCCAGGGCATTAGTGTACTGGCTATCCACCACAAAGCCCAGTGCAGACACTGCATTACATATTTTCTTTCTTCAACAGATATCTACTATACTAATGTAATAAAATCTTTTGTTGGGACCATTTTAGTCAGTTTATATTGGCTTAATGTGAAAAGTAGTTTTACTACAATATGAATTGTTCAAGGGACCATTACCTTTACTTATATGAGTTAATGTCAGATTACCTTAATTGTGTTACCTTTTTTCAAACTTGTTTCAAGCAGGCAGTTTTTAATGGTCATTTTTCAGAAAGTTTGATAAATTTCTTTAATATAAAGAATTTGAAGTATGATCAAGATTGATTAAGAAAATTACTCCACTGCGTATGGATGAACTCTAGTAATTTTGTTTCACAAGTATTGCATGGTTCATATTCAAGAGGAAAAAAGGATTTTACATTTAATCTGTAAAAAATTTACATAAGGTATGGAAGCATCAAAATTTTTATTTTACATATCATGAATGTTACTGTTAAAGAACAATAGATTTTATTTATATAATATATTAATTATATTTATAAATATGGTTAAGATTTATGTTATTTTATATAGTGTATCAGAATGTTTCTTTTAATTTTGATAATTTTTATTATGTCTCTGGATCGATAGATCGGGGGCATATTGTTTTTGTCCAGTTGGTTTGTTTGTTTGTTTGTTGTCAACTTTAACCTTGGCCATAACTTTTGAACCGTGACTGATAGAGACTTCATATTTCACATGCGTACTCAGCTAATGAAGCCCTTTCAAATGACACCAAGGTCGATAACCTTTTGACCTCGACGATGACCTTCATGCAAAAAATAACTTTTTGGACTTTGTTACTGCTGGGCACATTAGTGTTTCACAAACACAATTAATTTTGTTATTTATAGAATTAACTTTACTCTCATTGTTGTAATAACTATATCAAACATATAACATTCGTATGGCATAATTTTGCATTGTAACGTTATGGTACTATTGTAGTTTTCTCTGTGTATTTGCAAGCTTATTAGTCTAATGTAAGCACATTTATTGTTTATCTCAGTTATGTAAAAGTTTACCTAGATCTTTACCAGACAAGTAGCTGTTATTTTCTTCAAGGAATTACATTAAAATATGTCATATGCATTGAGGGATCCTCAGATCCAACTTTAACCACGCCCATTGCGTAGTTTAACCACGCCCATTGCGTAGTTTCATTGTGACATCACAGTTAAACTAAGTGTTTGACTGGTCATTTATTTATGCTATCATAATTAGAAAAAAGTGTGCCAAAAGGTGCAATGTGGGGCATTTGATGATCAGCCAATGAATTAATTACAATATTTTGTATAATTATCCTTAAGTTTATAGATCTGTTGTGAAACCTGCCAATAATTATTTTTCCTCCTTATTTAGATGATATAATCCTTATTTAGATGATATAATCCTTATTTAGTTTCAACCAATACTTCAGGAAAAAGTAGAAATAGAATATTATGTTTTATAATATATTATGGGAGATTATATCTTTAGAATAACAATATGATATTATATATTCAAATGAGAGGAAGAAATCGTGCATAGATAATTATACTAAAAACAAATGGTTTTAATCATATTAAGCATGCTTATTATGAATTTAGAATATAAATTGTAATCTGTTCTTTTAATGCTGTCTCATCTTATGAATTGGCTCTATCTCATTGATTTTCATAAAAACCTTTCTCAGCTTGGGTGAGATGTCATTTATTCAAAGTGTAATCTAGAGGTAAACAATTACAGCTCAATCAATATGCTTCTAGGATAGGGGTAGTCAATTTTTATTTCCATACAGAATTCTCATAAATTTTAAAACTCGTGTGCTGTGTACATCTTCAGTGGAACTTTTCATGCCCCCTGATTGATAGATTGGAGACATTCTGTTTTTTATCCTGCCTGTTTGTCTGTTTGTTTGTCTGTCTGTTGTCAACTTTAACCTTGGCTATAACTTTTGAACCACGAGGGATAGAGACTTCATATTTGACATGTGTTCTTAACTAATGAAGCCCTTTGAAACGACGCCACGGTTGATGACCTTTTAACCTGGACAATGACTTTCCCACTAAAAATAGCTTTTTGGACTTTGTTGTCTCCAGGAGCATTAGTGTTTCACAAACACAGCTTGTTCTTTTTATATATTTAGATCTTTGTAACATAGGTATGGTATGTATTTGTCTGTGAATAAAGTTACTCATTTCTCTGGGCAGTCCTGTAAATGCAAAAATGAGTAAAGTTTAAAAAAATCTAGTATGTGCCTAAATATGATTCCAGGTATGACTATGAAGGAAGTTTATTGTTTTTATGAGTGTAATTTTCAGTATCATTTTTGCATGGTGTTTTAGTTGTTTTGAATGTAATTTGTAAAATGATAATTTGTATTGTTTTCAGTAAAACCTCCCTTGAGATGAATTTCTGTATGATTATGAAAGTAATTTTGACCCACTGGTTATGGCTTCAACTTATGGTTGTTGATCTTAAATTTTAGGGGTTTTTTTGGTAAATTTCTATTTTACTTACTGATGTTCAACTTGCCAAATGTTTAAGATATTTCAATGTACATGCTTCCATTATACACCTTTACATTAGCAGATGTTTAGATTTACTTTTTCCTCAATGTTTTTCTGTGATTTTTTGCACAGAGAAGATCAGTGCATTTTTTTTACCATATTTATCATTACCTACGGCTTAAGTTTTTCAAACATTTAACAACTGGTTAAGCTACCCTTCAGTAAAGAACTGTTACACAATGAAATTGAAATTTGTAGTGTATATGTATTTGCAGAAATCACTCTTAAACTTCCAAAGGGAAGCACACTGGATATAATAAAAGCAGAAGTCCTATATTTTGCTCACAGAGAGCACCTGTTGATTTCCTAATTAAGAGTTTCTGTTTTAATAATCTCCATTTGAATTAGTTTAGCAATTAAATTTGCTAAAAATCAGAATAAAGAATGAAAATTGAAATTTATTTCAAACATTTTAATGGTCCTCCGAAGGGAAGTGTCATAAAACAAAGAACAATTAACTCAGTATTCACAATATTTCGATCTCCTGACCTTATTTATTCGTTCAGGAGACCGAAATATTGTGAATACTGAATTAATTGAAATTTATTTCATTCCATTGAAATAGTGAGATAAAGTTTATCCACTGGTTAGTTTTTGAACAACTGGCACCGGGTACTTTATTGTCAAAATACAAGACATTTCCATATATCACTACAGCCTTAAAGATGAATCTCTATTAATCAAATTAATTTGATAAATGAAAAATTATTATTTGTCAGTTTACAGAAATATGTGCAGGACATTTCACTTACATTTGTACTTAGCTCTTGTATTTGGTGTGACAGTCAAATGAAGTAAGGGTAAGAATTTTACCGAATAAGGTTCTTGACACATTCATGAAAACAAATTCCTGAAGGAACTAACACCTGAGTATTGGCCATTGCAGTAGGTTGAGTTATCTACCCATGCTTATTAAGGTATTCCTCGAAAGTAGAGAAGAAGTAGTATTAAGTAGTGCAGTGACTGGTTATTCGGTTTACTTTTCTTATTTGCATGGTCGATTGATCATGGGGAGGTATGGTCAGTCAAGTACTACAGACACCCCCATATACCACATTGTGACCTGCAGAAAGTGAAGAGTTCTTCTCAAGGGCAGATAAATCATTGTATTGCTGTGACCTACATTATGAAAGTAAAGACTGTCATATTGATATCACTAGTCATTGTTATTGAAGCATAACTTATTTATCTATTGAATTATTTTCATATCATGAAGATTTATTTTGTTGCTGTTGTTATTAATGTTGTTAATAAAGTATTATTTTGAAAATATTTGTTATTTTGATATGGATATAATTAAGAGACTTTATTATAAATAGGACCCTTCCATATGGGTGCCCTATAGTAATCACTCTATAAGTCTGTCACTTCGTTACTCTGTCTGTCAGCACTTCCCTCGACACGCAATAACAATTTTCATAAATACCGGTATTATATTTAATATCAAGATGAATAAGGGAGAGAAGCCTTTCGATTTTGAAATAATTGAATTTGTATTTTCAGAGTTATGGGATTGGACCCTTTATCTTACTAGCTGCCACCATGTAGGCATCTTTATCTTACTAACTGCCACCATGTAGATACCTTTATCGTACTAAATGCCACCTTGTAGATACCTTTATCTTACTAACTGCCACCATGTAGGTACCTTTATCTTACTAACTGCCACCATGTAGGCGTCTTTATCTTACTAACTGCCACCGTGTAGGCGTCTTTATCTTACTGCCATGTAGATACCTTTATCTTACTAACTGCCATCATGTAGGTACATTTATCTTACCAACTGCCACCATGTAGGCACCTTTATCTTACTAACTGCCACTGTGTAGGCGTCTTTATCTTACTGCCATGTAGATACCTTTATCTTACTAACTGCCATCATGTAGGTACATTTATCTTACCAACTGCCACCATGTAGGCACCTTTATCTTACTAACTGCCACCATGTAGGTACATTTATCTTGCTGACTGCCACTATGTAGGCATCTTTATTTTTCTGCCACTATGTAGGCATCTTTTTTTACTAACTTCCACCATGTAGATACCTGTATCTTACTAACTGCCTCCGTGTAGGCACCTTTATCTTACTAACTGCCACCATGTAGGCACCATTATATTACTGCCACCATGTAGGAACCTTTATCATGGTTCGATATTGAACAATAATCAAACGATACTGGTTGTTCCTATAAACTATCGTCTGTCAAAATGATCCATTATTATATCCTGAATAGACTTAATATTTATTTAAGGTCTCGTCTTTGATGAGTAAGGCGTCTGGTACAGGATTTGATTCAAGTCATAATTCCCGTAATGGAACATAATCTTTTAAATTGTTTTCTTATTTTATTTGATCAATTATTGATTTATAAGATACAACAGAGAATGCATCTTCTGCTTCATACCTCGATATATACTCCTATCAATTAGTGACGATGGTTCATTAGTAACCTCTCTCTGTGACAAACGTGACGATTTTAATTTCATTATTACCAACTTCCTTTTTCTTAGTAGTGACAGACGTTCCTCTCCCGCATATGGCGTCTTTATTTCACAACTTATACGCTATGCTACAGCATGCTCGAAATACGAAAATTTCGTTCTGAGAGCGAGGCTTCTTGCCACAAAACTGCTCTCACAAGTATATATTGAGGAACGTTTGAAATTGTCACTGAAGAAGTTCTATGGTCGATATAGGGATCTAGTGCAATTTCAGATTCCTCTTTCAAGAATGTTAACCGATATTTTGGGACATGATCATAAGAACTAACCATCATAACATTTTGACTATACTTGATTTGACATAATGCGTATATATACAGACATTTGTTCACGTGCCTTTCCAACGCCGGAATTTCAGTTAAACAACCTTTCATGCCTTTGTTCCAACCGTTACAGTTTTTGTAAATTAGTAATTAATGTGAATGTCCGGTTTTGAATACGGGGCTTGTACGTGTTTTTCTTCTTCATTCTTCTTTCTCTCTCTCTCTCTCCATTCCCCACTACTTGGTCACAATTACAATGATAGTATTTATCAACCGAAGTTTATGCTTTTTTGTTTACCCTCTGTTACTTAGTAACTTTCATCCTAACTTTGTAAAAATCCATACTTTCTTTGATCTTTCACATCATATAGCGATATGCATTCAACACAACAATGAAAATTTATAGTGAATTCGAACTCCACCATCCTTTGTTTTATGTC
The DNA here is from genome assembly GCA_035048485.1 of Pteria penguin. NCBI lineage: Eukaryota > Metazoa > Mollusca > Bivalvia > Pterioida > Pteriidae > Pteria > Pteria penguin. The sequence goes on along the minus strand of CM068589.1, from coordinate 26,201,632 downwards.
TCACAATATATATATATTATATATTAAGGCATTATTACCTTATCCTCATATATATTATACACTTTAGTAAGTACAGTGTGTGAGGAAAAAAACTGAAACATAACCAAGTAATATGTCAAATATTATAATCAATACCCTGAACTGTAGAGGTTTAAGAGATTTTGAAAAAAGATCTGATGTTTTTGATTACCTAAGAAAAAGGGATTGTAATATTTATTGTATCCAAGACACCCACTTTACAAATGATATTGAATATAAGATAAGAAAAGAATGGACAGGCCATTGTGAGTTTAGTTGTTTCAAATCAAACGCCCGAGGTGTATGCATTTTGTTTAATACTAATTTTCAATATGATATACATAATGTGAAAAAAGATAATAATGGTAATTTTATTGTTTTGGATATTACCATTAAAGATCGACGAGTCACTTTAGTTACATTGTATGGACCAAATGAAGATAATCCTGACTTTTATGATTGTATAGACAAAATATGTATTGAGTATGATAATAATATGATTATCATATGTGGTGATTTTAATTTAGTCCAGGATCAATCTTTAGACACATATAAGTATCGTCATATCAATAACCCAAAAGCAAAAAGAAAAATTGAATCAATAAAAGAGAAATATAACCTAATAGACCCCTATCGGGAATTATACCAAGAGAAAAAAGCCTACACTTGGAAAAAGGCAAATCCTGTAAAGCAGGCCCGTTTAGATTTTTTTCCTAATATCCGATTCCATTCTACCTAATACATACGATGTTAAAATATTGCCCAGTTATAGATCTGACCACTCATCAGTCATTTTAACTTTACGTTTTAGTGAATTCCAAAGAGGGAAAAGTTTATGGAAATTTAATAACAGTTTGTTAAAAGATGAAGATTATATTAAAATGGTTAAAGACTCAATAAAAAAAATAAAGTTACAATACTGTGTTCCAATATACAACCACGATAATATTGAGAGTATTGATAATAGTACAATCCAATTTACAATTTCGGATCAATTGTTTCTAGAAACCCTGTTACTTGAAATTAGAGGCCAAACAATTTCATACTCTTCCTATAAAAGAAAAGAAATGAATAAAAATGAAAACGATTTAATGAAAGAAATTGAGAAATCAGAAAGTAACACTGATAGAGGGGATATACGTGATATAATAGAAGTAAAGAAAAAACAATTAGAAGACCTTCGTAAAATCAAAATGCAGGGAATAATTTTACGCTCCAAATCACAAATACTAGAAGACGATGAAAAACCTTCTCAATATTTTCTGAATCTTGAAAATAGAAATTATATTAATAAAACTATTCCGTTATTATATACAGAAAAATGTGTTTTAATAAGGAACCAAAAGGAAATACTCGAGGAAGTACAAGCTTTTTACCAAAATCTCTACACAGAGAAACAAGTTTCTCAGGTAGATCTAAATTCTTTATTCCCAAATCTAAACATACCTAAATTGAGTAGAGAAAAAGCTAGAAGTCTTGAAGGCGAATTAACAAAATCTGAAATACACTACGCTCTAAAAAAGATGAAGAATAATAAGAGTCCGGGATCAGATGGATATACTGTAGAGTTTTTAAAGTTCTTTGTTAAAGACTTCGATGACTTTATATTGAGATCATTAAACCATGGGTTTCATTCAAATCAGCTTTCACAAACTCAGAGAAGGAATAATAATATGCATTCCTAAAGGAAATAAATCAAAACTTTATTTAAAAAACTGGCGACCTATACCTTTGTTAAACTTTATATATAAAATAGGATTCTCATGTATAGCAGACAGGCTTAAAAATGTATTAAATGAAATAATTTCTCCAAGTCAAACTGGATTTATTAAGGACAGATTTATTGGAGAAAACACACGGATAATTTATGACATAATTAATTATACTCAGATAAAGAATATGCCAGGACTAATTTTGTTATTGGATTTTGAAAAAGCATACGACTCGATATCATGGACATTTATCAATGAAGTCTTAGATTTTTTTTAAAATTTGAACACCAAATAAAAGGTGGATAGATCTTTTTAATACCAACATATATACGGCAATAACTCAATGTGGTTTTTTATCCAAATTCTTTAAAATTGGTCGTGGCTGTAGACAGGGTGATCCCATTTCGTCTTACATCTTTATACTGTGTGCAGAAATACTTGCTTTAATGATTAAAAGTAATCAGAATATCAAAGGGATAAATATCAAGAATACAGAGTACTTAATATCTCAATTCGCTGATGATACCACCTTAATGCTTGATGGCACAACTGAGTCGTTTAATGCCACTATGTACATCTTGGACGGTTTTTCTTCTCTTTCTGGTTTAAAACTTAATGACACTAAGACTAAAGCTATCTGGATAGGTAATAAAAAGTTCAGTAAAGAAGTATTCCACCATCGACTAAAGTTAGACTGGAGTAAAAAAGATTTTGATGTTTTGGGTATAAAATTTTCCATAGATCTTAATTCAATTGTTAAGATAAATTACGATGACAAAATTGAATATATTAAAAATGAAATGAGCAAATAAAGACACAGAAACTTTACACCTATAGGAAAAATCACATTAATCAAATCATTATTTCTATCCAAAATGAATCATTTGTTCTCATCTCTTCCTAACCCCCCAATGCACATACTTAAGGAAATAAATAAGATGTTTTATAATTTTGTTTGGGATGGAAAACCTGATAAAATCAAGAGAGATGTTATGGTGAAAAATTATAACAAAGGTGGTTTAAAAATGATAGATATACAAAAACATATTATGGCTATAAAACTAACATGGATAAAAAAAGCTCTTATCAAAAAATGCGGAATACGTTCATCTTTTTGAAAGAACAGTCTGTACAATTCACAATTTAGTTAGCAGGGGGGACAATTACTTAGATATACTAATACAGAATACAGACAATACGTTTTGGGTGGATACACTCAATGCATGGAAAACTATGTTGAAAAAAGTGAAAATAAATTCTCTAGATGAAATCATAAACACTCGTATCTGGAATAATACTGATTTATGTATAGCAGATAAACCATTTTTCTTTGGGAATTGGTTTAGAGCAAATATTTATATAATCAGAGATATTATGAATAATAATTTTGAAATCTTGAGTCAAATGAATTGAAGGGAAAGTTCAACTTGAGAACTAATTTTATTGAATACTACAATATAAAACATAGTATTGAAGCATATTGTATAAAGTACAAAACTATTATTGACAATAATGAATGTATCTTGAATAATCTGTCCTTGCCTCCTATAATTAAACCTTTTTATAATAACAAGAGTGGTTGTAAATATTATTACTCACTTTTAAGTGTTTCTGAAAATATATCTAGTCCAAGTAGTATGAAAAAATGGAATGATATTATACTCCTTAATGATATAGATTGGAATTTTATATATAGTAACCCTTTCAAAATTTGTGCTTCAACAAAATTACAATGGTTTCAATTCAGAATTAATCATGGAATCCCAGGCACAAATACATACATGAAGAAATTAGGAATTACTGACAATGAAACTTGCTATTTTTGCAAAGCTGCACCTGAGAGTATAATTCATATTTTTTATTTTTGTTCAATAGTTCAAGATTTCTGGGAAAATATTACCAAATACATTTATGATAATACAAATGTTCTTTTAGATATAAACATGAAAACAGCAATATTTGGTAAAAACTACAGATTCAATAGAACTTCCAAAAATATTATATTACTGATTGCAAGATTTTATATTTTTAAATGCAAAATGCAAGAAAGAGTTTTGAATATAAATGCTTTCAGAATAGAATTAAAAAACTATATCATTAGTGAAAAAATGCTAGCAGTAAATAATAGCAATCTTCCTTCCTTTGAAAAGGAGTGGAGTGTGTGGACAAACATTTTTAATCTTGAGTGATCAGGATACTTTTTCTATACTCATTATCAGAATTATTTAAAAACTATGATTTTTCAATGTACTTTTTTAACTACTAATATGAATGCCTGTATGAAATCTCCTAGTTCTTTCGATTAAATTTTCATACACGATAAAAACGCTATCAAAATACAGCTTATTAATGTAAAATATATGATACATGCCAAATAGTAGTGTTGTATACACTTATACTTACAATGTTTATATTTTTCTGTGATGTTTTTGTGATGTGAGTGAATGAAAATAAAGTATGGAAAAAAAAACTGCCACCATGTAGGTACCTTTATCTTACCAACTGCCACCATGTAGGCACCTTTATCTTACTAACTGCCACCATGTAGGTACATTTATCTTACTAACTGCCACTATGTAGGCATCTACTGGCTGTTCCTATAAACTATCGTCTGTCAAAATGATCCATTATTATATCCTGAATAGACTTAATATTTATTTAAGGTCTCGTCCTTGATGAGTAAGGCGTCTGGTACAGGATTTGATTCAAGTCATAATTCCCGTAATGGAACATAATCTTTTAAATTGTTTTCTTATTTTATTTGATCAATTATTGATTTATAAGATACAACAGAGAACGCATCTTCTGCTTCATACCTCGATATATACTCCTATCAATTAGTGACGATGGTTCATTAGTAACCTCTCTCTGTTACAAACGTGACGATTTTAATTTCATTATTACCAACTTCCCTTTTCTTAGTAGTGACAGACGTTCCTCTCCCGCATATGGCGTCTTTATTTCACAACTTATACGCTATGCTACAGCATGCTCGAAATACGAGAATTTCGTTCTGAGAGCGAGGCTTCTTGCCACAAAACTGCTCTCACAAGTATATATTGAGGAACGTTTGAAAATGTCACTGAGGAAGTTCTATGGTCGATATAGGGATCTAGTGCAATTTCAGATTCCTTTTTCAAGAATGTTAACCGATATTTTGGGACATGATCATAAGAACTAACCATCAAAACATTTTGACTATACTTGATTTGACATAATGCGTATATATACAGACATTTGTTCACGTGCCTTTCCAACGCCGGAATTTCAGTTAAACAACATTTCATGCCTTAAATAGGAGGGTGAGGGGGTGAGGGTGATTGGTGTTTTACGTCGCTTTCAACAATTTTTGAGTTAAATCGCGACATGGAAGCAGGAGGTAACCAACCTCTTAGACATAGTGGCGCAACCCGTATCGTCGGCGCCGCAAGCCAAGCGCTTAACCACTACACCAAGCCTGCCCCTCTTAAATAGGAAAATTTGACTTCTTGTTCTTGTCTCCTTCATGTGTTCATACGTGTATATTTATGTATTTACTTCCTTGACTTGGAAAGTTGTTGCAGGATTTTGCGACGGGTGTTTCATGCAACCAGAGGACGCTTACTCCTCCCGGATACCTGGTCTTACCTCGATTTGTCTGAATATGACACTGTACAGTGTCCTTTTATTCCGTGGATTATGAGATATGGTTTGCCCTTCGGTAATTCATCATTTTTTACTCTTAGCTCTTTGTTTCGTTGTAAGGTTGATTATTGTAGCAGTTTGTGGTCTCAATTTTTCAGAAATCATAGACTGTGACACTGTGTCTTTGTTATAGGACAATACCTAAAAAATGTTACTTATTAGCACGAGTGTAGAAACATAACCTTTGATATGTGTGGTGAACACTATCGTAATCCTATATCAAGTTCTTCACTTTTTTTGTTTATGGGGCACTCGTATCTCGATGGGTAAAGTGTTTTGCTTGTGAACGAATGGTCCATAATACAAGTCTAATTTGTGAAATTTGTCGCTTCTTTGTCTATCAAATTAGAAAGTTCCAACACCACGGCAGATTTGGCACAATATGATTTGTATCTGGCGGATACTGTCAAAATGTAAGTGAAATAATCCTGAAGTGATCTTGATGTAAAACAAGGATCGAAAACTTCTAATTTCTGAAAGTTTCAGTATTAAGCTGAGTCATGTGCTTTTATTTTTTCTTTTGTATGTCATTAGGTCACTCACATCATGTATATTTAAAAAGCCCGGAATCACGCAGTGCAGTTGGAGTAAGAGATAATAAAACATCAAAATATAATTGACTCTCAATCGGGGATAATGAAAAGATATAAATTTACAATTAATTATTTTCGAAATTCCAATTCCAATATGAAATTTAGAATTTCTACCAAAAAAAAAAAAAGGTTGTGCAGACAAGTTTTCATATTAAAAAAATAAAACTTCATTCATTACTAACTATAAAGCAAATTTATGTTGTTTTGTTTGAGTTTCATACTGCTGTTTTCACAAGGTGAAAAGAGCAGGACCTTCCCCTCTTTAACAGCAAGTGTCACCCAGGGGAAGGCTTTCTCTGGACTGAGGTTTCAAAGGAGGGAAGACTCACTCCATGAGACTTTCATGAGGTGTGAAGTCCGGCTATAGGGAAAGTCTCGCTCTATAACACTGGCGGCTTTTGGCATTATGGTCAGCCTCTTGTGTAGGATGGTCAAGACAGCAAGCGGGGACCCGACTTGGGATAAAGCATTTTGGGATATGGTTTTTTTGCAGACATCCCATCCCAACAAGGCTATATGCTTTTTGTAAGGTTTAGCATTATGGTTAAAGTTTTATAATCAACTTCTTATATAGAAATGCTTGAAAATGGCCCCACGGTGTGCTGTATTTAACGTGAAAGATGAAAATAGCATTTAAACCAAGTTTGAACCCAAATTTTCTTGGGAAACTACATTTAACTGGATTTCACTTGTAATATATGCCGTAATAGTCAAAATATTTTCGACAAATTATCAGTTTTAATGTTGTCTATTCGTCAAGACAGTAAATACATCTATCTGCCCAAATTCCTGTACCTCTTCAATCATGCCGATAAAAAATTAATAATAATTCTGGTATATCTGTGTTGCATACAGAACTGTTTAATGAACGTAAATGAATGAAAGTATCTTTGTACATAGTCCCCGAGGGCATCATAAGTCTAGTTTTCGTGCTTTTATACTGACATAAACCGAAACATTATCTTCTAAAGAATATTCAGTATTTCCATAAGTTATGCTGGGATCATCAAAAGTTGAAAACTCACAAGACATCGTCATCATTCATTGTTTATTTACAATACATTATTTGTATCTCCATGCTAAAGAGTTACACAAGGGGAAATATTCAATATATTTCTGATACATATATTATTATGGATTAAATCCATTACTGCTAATTTGATTCATTTGTGGGTTTTTTCACCCTAGACCATTCAAATAATAAAATTTGCATTTTCTTTAAGTGTTATCAATCTAATGTTCGCAAGTAGTGCATTTTAAAATGTTTTACTGCTTAATAGATTTTTTTCTTCAAATTCGTCAGGTAGACCCTTTTTTATGGCAATATTCAGCTACTTCTCATTGTTTGCCAAGCTCAATAAGTAAACTCTTGCTAGATCATAAGTATATAAGTTGTCTTGAAATCAAATCATTGAAATCTCTTCTCTACCTTACAAAATACAATTTCTCGAAGTTTGGTCATAATTAGCATTACAAATAATAGGCAATGTTTGTTACACCCCCAAACATACATGATATGTTAATCAACATATAAAAATAATACTTTGTATTGTTTATTTTCCTATAACATTGGTGTTAAAGATCTAAAAATTATATCTTTTTAATGAATCAGTGACAAATATAGGCAATTTCATTCCATTTTCTGCATTGAATTGAACTGATATGCAATTTGCACGTGTTACTATAAGTAGAACTACCTTGACCTATAGTTGGGTTGCATGATTTACTTCTTTTGACCCAAACATTATAATAATATCATTCTTGAATATCTTTGACCTAGCATGTGGGTGATTTTTCAGATTTTGCATGTTTCTATCTGAGACAAGCTCTTAAGACAACTATTGCACCGTAGTAAGCCATTTGGTCACAGGCACTACGTCACGTGAAGAGTGCATTTTTACCATTCAGATCCTCTATATCGTCTAGTTCCATTTCCCCTAAGGTAAGAAATGACAGCCAGAATGCGACCGCTTGAACCAGTATTTAATACAAGTTCCGACAGTAATCAAAGGAAAATAGAGCACCAGCATGTAAAACAATGCCAAATCTTTTGATGTTTGTCCTCAAAATTCGAACATTTGGCCGACGGTTTGTTAGCCAGTAATCCGTTTCAGGTTTATATACACGAGTTTAGCTTGTTTGCTTGGGTAATACTACAGGGATTCCGAACAGTAATTAATGTTAGGTTAAATGTATTTTATTATTACAAACAAAAACTTTAAATACTTATACATTTTATGGTTCCAATATCCTTTTTATCACGTTCTTGTCATTGTACTGATCTGGTATTTATACCCTGCCAAAGTTGAACCTGGTGAGCAAACTGTCCGCGTTCTTTAGCCTTTTTGAAACATGCTTGAATGAAATTTAGATTAAGAATGATAATGAATCTTACTCAAATCTATACTGAAGGAACTTTACGTATTTGGGGTCTTTGTTGTAACCGTCATCAAACCATGGATTATGTTTATATTTAGGAACTGTACAGATTTACATATATTGTCTTTACAAATATGATTTTTTGTAAACTTTGTATCGGAGTAGTTCATTCTATTAAAGTTGATTAACACTATCTTATTGAAACTGGGATACATTACATCTACTATATTTCTATTGAAGAAGTTGATCATCTCTCGGAGTCATCATGTATTGATCAAATTAAGTCTGTTATAAAGGGAGGATCTTTTAACGGTAAAGTTAACACAAGGTTGTACTGATCAAATTAAATCAGCAAGAAAAGAGGGATTTGTTGAAGGTAAAATTAACACAAGGTAGCACCTCCTCATCAGTCCTATATAAGTGTCATCTCGCTTACAGACGGGCAGAGCACGGTTTACTTATGTTGATGTCGCCTTACACATTTTTGATAAAAATATTATTCTATAAACTTTTCGTGTATAATAAATTTTTTATGGCTTCTCTTCTTGAGAAACATGAGAATTTGATCCTTGTTCTCTATGCGGAGAATTATTTATAAGTTTTTAAATGTCTGTCCTTTGTTTGTGCTGCTTTTGCGGTGAGTGGGAAGGTGGGCGCCCGTAAACCGGTAAACCACACTATTATCATGTTTTGAGTGCATGTCCTTGGTGATTTGTGTCATACAGCTTTGTCAGATGTCTTCTGTTTCTCTGATGCTAATTTCTAAAACTATTACACCCTTTGTATCAGAACTCCATTGTGGAGATTATGAACAATGCAGTCGCCCAAGAAAGTTCATGTTTAACTAATTTATTTAGGTCATTGTTTATATTTGAATAGGTGGAACATAAATTGCGCAATCACAGGTCATAAACTAAGATATAGCAACGGAGAGTAGAAATAATCCTTACTTCATCTTTGGATTACGATTTACCTGTCCCTGCAAAAGAAATGTTCTTTGACATACAAATCTGCACTGATACGGTGACAGAAATCTATGTCTATAGGTCCGCGGTTTTAACTGTTACATCTGAAGGACAGAGTACATCGGTGCCTTCCTTCCCCCTTGCGGGATTTACCCTTATAACACAACTTATTGGGTTCTTGTACTTGGTACAATTGATTCTGGATTACGGCACAAACATTTGATAGGTTTTTGACAGGTAGTCCAATCGGGTAGATAATCAGTTTATATGTGAGGTACCTCTGACGACCTTATTTAAAACTATAATCTTGGTCAACTTTGCTATTACAACATTACGGGAATCATGAACAGATACAGAACTATAGTTTTAGTTTTATATTCTTTATTGAATATTATTTATTGACTGAACCTTTGAACGATCGTCACCAATTGTAGGTATCCACCCTGTTTGGATCGCATGTTGATCGACAATCAGAGTACATTTCTTGACAGGCATCATTTTCTTTTTGACAGGTATCTCTCTCATTTTTTAACGCCAGCAGTGTGTTAAGAATCTTTTCATCGCGCCAATGGATTGCATTAATGGTTGTACACATCAGCATTGCAATAAACAGAATGCATCCAATATTCTTCATCTTCCTTGATATTTAAACTAAAATAAGTAAAAAAAAAAAATATCGTTAACATGCTTATTAAAAAATCTAGTACAACAGAAATCAGTTTCTGGTTTTTACGGTTTTGTTTGTAGTGCAAGCAGTAGTATTCTTTTGACTTTAATAATACGATACCTTTTGAGATTAGACACATTGCATATTTAAGATTTGTTAATTGGACCAATTAAAGGTTAAATGTGCAGTGCTTCTAATATGAAAGGTTTACTATAGTTTCCCAGGGAATAACTACTGTCGATAAAAAGCATTCTCGTGTACGTTTTTACTCACCTCTCGTATTAACAGATATAGAACTCGGCACTTATGTATATTACTACGCTTAACAAAGTAGTTCTAGCGTAGAGATAAAAAACGTTGAAACTTAATATTTTAGATATGAACATCACATAAAATACAAGAACAATCGATAGCCTCACAATGGTACATGTTTAAGCTTTGAGTCACGTTGCAGACAGCATGTGGTGGTCTGCCTTGGAAAAAGAAAAGAAAACAAAAAAAAAAAAAAAAAAAAAGAAAAAGAAAATACCCCCCCCCCCCAATAAAAAACCCCTCAAAAAACCTTCATAAAATTGTGAATCTGGATTAAGGACTGTTTTTGCAGTGTATGCTGTGACGACTGCTTTTACAGAGTTTTCCATTATAACTCGCTGGTGATACGGAAGTTTCGTCACAACTAATAACTCGTAACTTTTCGTTGCATATCGCATGAGAAATTGAATGAATGATTGAGTTTAACTTCTATTTCATTTACAAGTAACAATCTACCTTGCATAAACACATATCCTAAAACTGGTTGATATAATATCCTGCAGTAATCTATAATTTTTATCGAGAATGTCAAATTAAATTGCCACCCGTCTGTCAGATACAGCGTCGAATTATAAATTATCTTTTTAATTTGGGATTTGCCTATGTCAACATTTCTAAAGTTTACTTCTTGCAACTTTAATCATTTGTTATTGCAGAGAAAGAAAAACAAAAGATATCGGACTCCATTGATTAAAAACATCGCCACGGACATGTAGATAAAAACGGAAATAAACATATGGAAATACATAGAAATATTCAATATAATGCAGTTGTGGCAACTACGTTGGACGGTCAAATGAAATGACAATTGTCAATCAATTCGACAGTTGATGTGGGTAGCCGGTTTACGGACCTACCCTAACATTTATACATAAATTAGTAGTACAACAAAAGAACACAGGCTGGCTTAACAATTATCAACAGTTTTCCATAAAGAGGACAAGTACCAACAGGCTTCTCAAACTGACTGAATAGTATTGAAGAGTAAATATACATATCAATCATATTCATTCTGAACCAGCCGCACTTTTATTCAGTTGGTTTACTGGTTTAGCATTTACTCGTTTTATCATGCATTCGGATTCTGTATGAATTAAAATAAACAAATTCACACGACATTATCCACATACCTTCATTGTTGAGAATAAAGTGTAAATTACTTACCGGCTGATTGCTGAGTCAGATACTCAACTTTACCGTCGCGATTTAATTTATACATGTGCTGATTGCTTCTGGCATAAATATGTTCCGATACTAATGTATTAAATTTACAATTAATTTGTAATCAATAATGTAAAATCTGCAGTGTTTTAATGGCGTTTGGCATAAAAATGTTATCTATCGCATGTATAAGATCATAAAGAGTTAGAATAATTTTGTGATCAAATTCTAAACTTCAAATGCAATATGGAAGTTAACATGGATCTTTCACTCTAGTACACAAGCTAAGGGCACATCATACATGTTTTTGGCCATATGTTAAAAGTCCATTAGTTTTAACTTATCTATTTTGCTCTTTGTTTTGTTATTAAACAATGCCAGGATATTTTAGCTGTTTGCAGTTTAAATTTTATACAAACCATAGACCGGGACACCTGCAATATAATCTCCAAGCCCCACATCCATTAAAACTTTAATTTTTTGAATCCGAATTTGAATCCCCCTTTTTAAAAGAGCTCTATTGTTGATTTTTATACATTGTGAAGATCTACTGTATTTCGATATTATTTCATTATCTTATTACACGTACTAAGCAAAAAGTTTTATTTTAATTTTCTTCTTTGCACACAAGTGTTGTAGTCTTACATTATATGACACGAAAAGCGGTGTTTGTTTGACCATTGCCAGTCTCGTTTTGATATGTAAATATCAAATACAATTTCTGGACACGAAGAAGAGTCAGTTCATAAATAGATTTCATGCTCTATGTATGTGATATGTTTTAATGGAAATAACTTAAAACCATAAATAACATGTAGGCATGCTGTCATAGGACACCATTAGATAATAGTTATTTGCAGAAAAAATATTTATGATATATATCGTGAATATTATATTATACAATATACCCATTTCAAATCAAATCAATCCCATTTTATGTGTTTATGGACCCCTCCCCCTACCTTGATCTGGATGTAAAACAAGACCGAGAACGTTTTGTGAAATTGTCACAGGTTTTCAGTGTAATAGAAAACCCTTGAAAAAGTACTTAATTAAAACATCATGATACAATTGAATGTCAATATAGGATATTGAAAAGATATCATTTTACACTTTATAATTTTCGAGTGTTTAATTACAATATGAAATTCATAATTCTTACCATAGATAGATGTAAAACTGATGGATACACCGAAAATCATGAAACCAGACGACATAAAAAATCAGTGAAAATGAAAACCAAGTGGAAAATAACAAAATATGTCTACTTGAAGAGCACTTGTGAACCCCTATGATGGATTGAGATCAGGTGCCCGGGAAGTTAGCATCTCCTGCTTGCTAGCAACACCCGTCACACATACCCTGTAGGAAGAGTCAAATCGTGTCAATTCCATATATATTTAATATATGGAGAAGTCAAAGTAGGTAACCTTCTAGTACAGAAGGTGTAAAATCTGTGTAAAATGATCGGAATCGGTCTCATTCCAGAATATCTTTTAAAAGTCTGGATAACGAGATATCATATGGAGTAATAAGAGTCTCGTAACGACCATAAAACTTCCTCAGTAACGTTGCTAGTCTAGCACATATATAACCCTGGTTGAGTAGCTTATCTAAAAGTCGCCTAGCCCTGACAACAATGTCATTGTAATTTGAACATGCTCTGGAATAACGTATTAACTGAGATATGAATGCGCCGTATGCGGGCAATGATGGAATGTTACTACTTATGAAAGGAAAGTTTGTGATAGCAAAATGGGAATCGTCACGTTAGTTATAGAGTAAGGTGTTCAATTGACCGTTAATTTTGAAATACAACATAATATCTAAATACTAAGTAGAATTTCTACTTTCTCTAACCTCCAGTTCACTTGGATAGATGTTGCTAAGGTAATCGGCGAATGAAGGATTATTAATTGAAAGCAAGTCATCTATACATCTGTAAGTGAAATAGACAGCATGTGCAGAAAAACATTGGTGTTTCACGTATATTATTTCATTCATTAATGAGCAAAAGGCATAGTCAAGTTGCTGTGTTTGAGTTGATACTGCTATTTTCCCACGCAATCATGATACATAAATATTGCTACACCTGCTTATTTTATTCATATGTAATTCAACATAATAGAACAGTACTGTATCTATCACTTCTTCTGTTGGCATGTTTATATACTAGTTGAATTATTTCTCTGCTGTTTTCTTGTTTTTGATAGTAATCACAGCAAAAAAATACATAGATTCTGATATATTTTTTTATTATTTCAATATGTTAAGTTTAGATTTGCAATTGTTGTGTCCTAAAGAAGGGGCAAATAGCCTCTAAAATTGAAAAGGGTGGTGTAATACAATGCAAAATATCTGGCGGGTGCCGTCAAGATGTAAATGAAATAATCTAGATATGAGAAACACTGATATTTTCCCCAATTTTCAGTTATAAATAAAACCCCAGGCAAAAGGTACTTTGCCATTAGGCCCCTCACATAATGTACATTAAGAAAGAGGCAGAGTGAATGACGCATTTTGAGAAAGAGATAATTAAAACATCATAATACAGTTGGCTGTCAATATAGGATAATGAATTGATATCACTTTACTATAAAAATTTTTCGAGTTTCCAATTCCAGTATGAAATTAGAAATATTTATCATAGACTGCATATGCATATATTGATGTTTCAAGTATAGAATTTCATTCATTACTAAGTAAAATGCAAACTTTAGTCGCTAGTTACTATGTTTGAGTTTATACTGCTGTTTTCACACTTTGCGTTTTTTCTTTCACATAATTCTTTGTAAACCACTGACAACTACTAACACTATTGAGCAGTAACCCCCCCACCACCAACGAATTCCATTTTCCTTTTAAAAGTAACCCTAATGTCACTGATAAACACTGCAAAACTCAGAAGTCTACACTGAATAACACTGACGACCTTGAAAAGCTCTGACCACATTGAAACACCCTAAAGTCTATACTGAAGAATTCTGACAAAACTAATACCTACTGTTTCAGTTTTCGTTCGTGCGATTGTGCATACTTATAGCCCCTTTAAGTGATTTGCTGCAAATTGTATAATACGCCCTTCTCCCCAATTAAGCCTCCCATGTCAATAATTTTGTCTTTGTTAAGTAATTCATCTTATACTGTGATTCATTATACTGCATATATAAAGATATTGTTTCAAATGTAAGTCAGAGTAGTACAATATATTAATTATGTTACCTAAATAATAATACTTTAAAAAGTTTGAAGAAGGAAATGCGATGAATATTCATTAAATTTTATATACATTAAAGCTCAAAGACAGAGTACGGTGAATCATTCAAATGCTTTATAAACGTGTTTGAGATCGTGCACGGTTAAAGGTCACAGGAAAAGACTTTTTTCTCTCTTTGTTTTGTTGTATGTAGGTCTCAATAATCGAAATCATTTATTTCCACATTCTCATCACATTCGGCTGAGTATTCATTTACCTTTTACTCGACTCTTAAAAGAGTTATCGTTCTTATACGATTCAAGCAATTTCATTGGATTAAAAGAAAATGACGTCATTTCTGCCAAACTCGAAAGAGAAAGTAATCACTTAAATTGTAAATATCACGATCGTAACGCCTATTTAAATTGGAGAAAATGGATTATGACGACATGGAGTATGTTGTGAAGCCATACCAGTTTGAGCCTGACTAGTTTCAAATGTTGGAGGAGCAGGAATACAAACCAGTGATACGGAGGAATCTGCATCTGACAGTTCGAGACACATGACATACTCATACTGTCACATACTGACATAGCGATGTTGAAAACATTGCTTTAGTTTAGATCTAGATGAGTGGTACGTAAGCCAATGTTATAATATCTATCTATCTACGTATACTGCAACACCCTCTTACGAGTATTAAGTGCAGATTAGACATAGACTACTTTCAGTAATTTTAAGCAATCTTACTTGAGCTGAGGAGGAAGGAGGTTTAATTGCTTAATTCAAGATCCAAATACTGTGTTTTATAAATGATCAAAATTGTAATTTAAACAGTGGAAATTGGAATAACTGGGAAGAGATACTTAGGCTACAATCAATTGAAAAAAAGAAAATATTACCTTAAACTTGTCAGTTTACATACAGTATTACTATTACATGTATTCAGTGACATACATACACATGTATATGTATATAGGTGTCTGATGTATTGCAATATATGTATATTTGATATATTTATGTTCATAATTTTCTCCCCCCCCCTTGTTACTATGCCTATGGGTTTAAAGGATTTGACATCTGACTCCCGATGATTTTAACACCCCCCCCCCCCCCCCTCAACCCCATGGAATTATCAGTGCTTTCTTTTTTCTTTTCTTCATCTTTGTCATTGTTGTTTTGATACTTTTTTGGGGTTTTCTTTTTATTTTTCTGTATCCGAATACATATATACATGACAAATAACCATATCAATGCAAAGTTCGAAGAGCTCGATTCTTCTTCTTCTTCTGCCATTAATGTGCCGGGCTCCTTGTGGGGCATTCTCGCACATTCAATATATTCCTTCAACCTTGGCTGATTAGGGCTTACCATTACCTTAAACAAATTCTTCAGTTACATTGCGACATGTAAGTGGGAGGATTAACAACAAAGTGGCGCGACCCGTGAATTAAACAACAGGCCTTCTGCACTGTAATCCAAGTGCTTAAAGTGTACCAACAATGCCAAACGATTTTTATATATTGTACGTAGATATTCATAAATTACGTAATCGACACTTCATAATTAAGTTACAATGCTTCAGTATCAAGTAATCGCGTGTCAAAGTTGTAATTTGCACCTGGGCACCTTAGCCGCATTTCCGGTCAGTTAACATCTGGTGCTGTGTGACGTCAGACATTGAACACACAGCAGATAAGCAATATAAACATTGCAATAATGTCTGATCACAGCGAAGCATCTCTTTTATCGTGTGAATCGACAGATTACGAGATCGATGCATTTAGTGATGATGAATCTGATTATGAAGATAATAAAGAGGAAAATATAGACCTTTCAGAAATTTTTGGTTCTGCACCGTATTTATTTGAACCATATGATTCTAATGTATCCGATTCATCGGACGAAGAAGTTATAATACACGGTGAAGTGGCTGAAAATCAAGAACGAATAAATTCTTTGGATTGGTAAATATTGACGTTTATTAAGTATTTCTTATACAGAACTTTCAGTTTTATTAAATTACACAATGTTAAAACTGAACGTTGGATTAAGAAATAAACAATATCTAATACATACAATAAGGTACAATAGTACAATAAGTACATTAAGGGCTATTAAGGCAAAGATTTGGAGGAGAATTATATAGACAGATTATGACAATAATGGCTACAAAGGTATGATTCTCATGAAAAACATCTTTGTAGATTTCTATTCATATATATTTACAAACACCAGTCTAATAGATTACAATGGGATCAAAATACAAAACATAAAAATATCATTCTTAATATACAATTGTTATACCTTATCGAAAATTTCTTCACTTCTTTTCTTTTTATTGATGGAAATCGATATGAGAAATATTGTATTCTTAAGGTATTTTTCTCCTCCCACAAAAAAGAGCAAGTGCATTACAAATAAGACTGAACTATAGAAATTAGATGAGTAATAATTTCTAAATTTTTAATCATTTCAGTTCTGTCTATACTAAAGTAACAGATTAATTATAAAAGGACTGTAATTATTTAGCTTTGGGACCATTAAATTTGAATTGTATTTTTCAAGATAGTGACAATCAAAACATAAATTATGCTTTTAGGTGTAAATGTGGTGCGTGCAGCATAATGCCATCAGTAAGAGAGAACATATGTTGCAGAGAGATTGCAAACATTAATGATGTTCGTCAAAACACAAAAGATATCCAATCATGTATTACATTACACCCTGGATTCACTCCTGTTTGCCTTAATACACATGTTTTAGAAGTGGAATATTTCCAATATAGGCAACAATATGGTGATCGAATAGAGAGGGGAAATGAGTAAGTAAATTAAAACTTAGCATAAAATGAGCCAATAATAAAGAATTTAGTAATATTCAAATATCATATCAATAATAATAAGTAATAATTTTTCCTTTTCTTTCAATATAAGTAATTCAATATCACTGTCATTTATTTACAGGAGAACTCGATATACTGCATATAGACAGTTTGTAATATGGTGCTGGACATTCCTTGGGAAGAAGGTGAGAGTGATCCTACCGGTTTGTGCAGTAAGTGCTATCAGGAATGCTTTTCCAGCGCCGAATCAGTATATTGGCTTCCATGAGCCTGACTCGGATTAAAACGACTGCGGAGAGAGCTTACTGCAGTCATCTTATCCGGTCTCTCAAAACTACTGCACAATGGAGGTGGAACCTCGACCAACATCTGCATACCACTACTATTCATATTGGTTTGCTCTGCTAGTTTTAACACCATCTTTGTTAAGGACTTTGCATAATCTTAAATGAAAAGTAATAAAAAACAACAAAGACTTAGTTTGAATTCATTAGATAAAAATGTAAATAAATGATTTCTTACGGGAAAGATAACTTACTGTATGTTATTTCAGTGTACACTCTGCGTGCTGTGTGTTCTCCACGTTTAAACTTTGGAAATGTCACTTTATATCGTAGTACTCCCTGTCTTGTTGTTGCTTGTTCCCTTGAAGAATTTTCATTAAAATGCAATGCTGCAAGCCATGTTCTAAGACAAAAAAAAAAAAAAAAAAAACAAACAAACAAACAAACAAACAACCAAACAAATTCAGATACGAGATACCTTAATTATTAGAGAAATGGATTGATATTCTTAGACATATTTTAATACATGTTTATTATCTAAAGAGTTAACAATGTCAATACCTGCAAAGCATTCCGTGGTAGGAGAAGCCAATCATTTTAGGAGCAAAGTGGTTGATAATGGAGTGGTATCCTTCCAGAGCAGATGTTTGCTGTCCTGGGACAATCTCACAATATCCACTAACATCTGCCGCGAAAGGATGATATCCTGGACTTTTTCATACACGTTTGAACCTAAAATAAAAGGACAGTTATTTTAAAATCAATTATATTAATCATGGTCATGAATAATGATTTAGAATTGCATTTTACAAGATATATAAACATAAATCTAGCAAGATACCTGGATCAAACCATTTCTTGTGTCTCTCCCTGCCTGTCAAGTCCCCATATAAACACTTGGAAACAAATCACTATGTCCTGTATGTTCATTTACAAGATGTCTTGCCAATGATTTCCACTTTGCAAGTATTTGTCCAGGAGGCAAATCCATGGATGTTTCTGCTGTCCAGTAGACATGATTTGTCATGCTTTTTGTCCATTTTTAACAAACCCGCAATCTTTCTGTCTTGACAGAGTGAACTTTTTTTTTGAAACCTGTAAATGTTTATCCAGAGGAAAAAATATTAATAAGTTATAAAATAAGTTTTATTTAACAAAAACAGTGAATCATTACAAATTATCAAGGTTGTCTTCTTATATAAATTACCTGGCTAAATTTTTTATAACATACCTTTAGCAACATGCAAAATATCAAAGTAATGTGTAGTGTCAGGCATGTTCTCTAACAAACTTATTAATTTGAACATGTCTGTCAGTGATGAGGGTGTTGATGCTAACTCCCTTTAGTTTGAACAGCTCAGTACTTCTTCTTAGGCCTTCTTTTTCCATATTTATACTACCCTTTATCTCATCGCTCTATAAAAGAAAGGTTTCATTGAATATATCTGCATATTTTATCATAATTAGAACTTGTAATATGTTAAAGAATATAAGAAGTTGAATACCAAGGATTTGTATTAAATAAAACTTCATGATTTATTAAGTGAATAAATCCATTCTATAAGACACTGTTATAAATATTGTTTATGTTACACTCATGCATACATACCTGAACTAATTGCAAATCCACCACAACTTTTTTGTCCAAATCAATCATATTATAACTGCCATATATATTATTATGGCCTGGGGTGTCGCATCTCCCATCTCCAGCTAGGTTCACCGGCATGCCTGAGGTGGTTTCTTTCTCGAAGTAGCTTTTTTGGTGTTGATGCCATGTATGTGCTATAGCTGGGTATAGGAAATAACGCTGGTGCAAGCTGAAAGTACTGCTCGATATGCATGCAACATTCATAAACTTAAAAACTCGCAGCACTTTACTAGGAATAGATCCCGTCAAAAGAATGGCTGCCGACAGAAGGAGATTCCCAGCTGGTTTTCCATTAAATATTGGTTGACTGTACCAGTAATTGCTGCTTTGACATAATCCACATTCTTGAGCTACCTTCACCATGGTACCATTCACATAATGTATGGAAGCTATAGATGGCCTTGCACAAGAATGGCATGATGAAAAGAGCTTCATTAGCTGGGATTCAAACACAATAAATTTCTTCTCTTCATCTTCTGTTTGATTCCTATAATGCAAAATCAGAAATTAATGATTGATTAATATTGGGGTTGCTTGTCACTTAGTGTTTGATTTGATCAAATGTTAATTTTTTTTTGTAATTTACCTTGTGTTGTCATTCATGACTGGAGATTCATTGCCATTATCATCTGGGGAAAGTGGTGAAGAAGGTTCATACACTGAATCACTCCTCTCTCTTTTTTTAAAATTTAAACTTCATTTATTTTACAACGATTAAGAAACAAGTTAACAACTTATATAAATCTTGCTCGTTGGCACGGATCTTGGCGTAAGGGTGTCGTTTGTGTGGGAGGAAACCGGAATACCCGGAGAAAACCCACGAAGCCAGGTTGGTGACAGCTCTACCATCTCACGTACCACACCGGGAATCGAACCCGGGTCGCATTGGTGAGAAGCGAGCGCGCTAGCAACTGCGCTACCTGGCCCCCTACACTCCTCTCTGATACCTGATAGGGGGAAGATGTAGGTTCGTCATAGTTCCCTTGTAATGTTTGTGTATTTTTGCCAATTTTTAGATCCACTTGAACAAAGGCATCCTTCATTTTAGGTCTGCTTTTAACAATAACATTACTATCTGTCTGACAACCTATAACAATAATTCATAATATAATAATGATATTTATAATATAATGATATTTCAACTGAATATAAAAAAACTCCAAAATATATAACAATAATATTTTATTCATAGATTGTAAAAATCCATTTAAATACATGTACAAGTATGGCTTCACTGTTATGTTTATAATTTAATTTCAAATTTAGATAAAATGTTACCCTTGGTTGATGTTGAAACAGATGTACAAGCAGAATGAGCAGAATCCTGTTTGACTTGGCATTTCCTTGACTTTGTTTTCCTTCTTATATTAACCTGGTATGAAAATGGCATTGCACTAGTATTTGATATGGGTACATGATCAAGTAGCACCTGTAAATGAGAGAAAAGTTGTTGTGTCTAATTTATATTTCAAATGATATTATACCTAATATGTATTTAAGGCAAAGACATATATATGTATTTCAATTTTACATAAATGTAAAGAATATGCAAATTTATTTTCATTTTACCTGATCTGAATGTGTCTCATTCTGATTCAAACCAATATCCAAATCACTACCACTTTCATTTGACTGCACCTGTTCTTCGTGTTCAGCAATTATCTACATATAATAAATAAACTTGAAATTAAATGTTTTCCTCTAATATTCTAAGCATTACTACAAATATTAAAAAATAAATAAATAAAAAAGAATATAGTGTCATTTCTCTACTTCTATATATCTAGTAATAACATTGTTGCTTTCTTTGCTAAAACTCTGATGCAGATGTAATTATATTGAAAAGGGGTTAATATGAAATAATGAAAACATAACAAAATCAAGCACTCACCCTGGTTGTTTCTCTTTTAGCATATGCTCTCCTCGTTTTCTTAGGTGGGGAACACAGAAATGAAGCACTTTGTATGCCACTTGAACCTGGCTTGGGTTCCTTTTCAGGTGACTGAATAGCATGTATTGATGGACATGCCCCCTTATTCAACCGAGCGTGATTTGGCCAAATCCCTGTTTGAGTTTTCTCAAACCGAACTTTAAATGGATAACAATCCAAAGTAAAATGGTCTGAACACAACACTGAATATTTCGAAGGTCCATCCCAATTTTTTCTCTTCACGTTTACAAATTCGATCCAGCGTTTTCTCTGATATGGATCCGTTATACTGCGGAATTCGTGTATAGAAACGCCGTCTTTGTTGGTGTTTCCACAATTGGCAGCTACACATAGTTTTCCAGTACCACTACTAGTACCTCCTCGGTCCCCTCTTGGCATATTTCGTTTTAAACTTGCAGAAAATCGTGTACGTGTTTATCCTTTTCGTAGAGAGCTTTCGACTGCGTTCAATGTCTGACGTCACGTACGGAAACAGCCGATTGCCTGCTGGTCAAGTAAGACCACAGGTGTGCTTAATTAGCGTCAGACACAAAGTAGGCTGTATCTCAACTATTAGGGGTTATTTTGACACCGGATTTTTTGCAATGAATTTATTATCACCATTCCTATCTACTATGATTTTATGACTTCGCATTGTTGGTACACTTTAACTACTACATATACACCAACTCTGCCCCATCGCTTCAAAATTAGACATTTTAAAAATACAGTTCTCTTTCCATACTATAGGTGCTCCTGTGGCCATTGAAAGATAATGCCCACACAATTAGAGTGTTGTTGCTGCAAACTGAACATGATTTAGAGGGATATGTGAAGACATGTTGTTTTGGGTTCATATCTGAAATCAAATTTGTTTTTGTTTTTATTAGAATTTAAAGTTTCAATGCAGAAAAGAGCTATTATATTTCCTTTAATATTTGACCTCCTTTGATGCATTATTTTGGGTTTAATTACAGATATGGCGAGGATTGTAACTGAATAACAATTTTGTCCTTTACTCAATATATTAATTGTTGAATTTTTTATTAGATTCTTGGACTTTTCAACTTTGTTGCCAAAGGGGTATTTTACCTAATTCAGGACCATTGATTTATGATACTACAATTACGATCATAAAATTTATAATCCTCAAGAATGGCTTTGAGGTACTAAGTACATGTATGCTTTCTGAAATCATAGAATAAATGTAAGGATCTTCATCTTAGTGTCAATTAACGAATTAATTCAAAATATCCCAGTGTCTGTTAAAACAGTGTGCTATTACATCACACCGTATGGAAGATCAATAATGACAAAACTGAAGATGTAAAGATAAAAAAAAAACAATAATAATTTCTCAGATAGTGTTTTTGTTGTTGAAATATAAATATAGTTTATAAAGAATCCCACTTGATATTATCGTGTCTTATGTTTGATAACCAGAGCTGGGAGATAGCTATAAGAATTTTTATACATATCCTCAGACAACTTTAGACAAGACATGTATAGAAATAAGAAAATTGCCCCTGAACTCTTTAAATATAGATTTATAGTGTTTTGTAGGTGCTCTTGCAGTTACAAGCACCATGATCAATTAACTTTGGAAGGTCTTTATACATATATCATAATACTCATGACAAGAGTCCTAGACAAGAACGAATATGAGGAACTATTGGGTGCCTTGTTAGTTGTATTGTATGTTTGTGCTATATATATATATATATATATATATATATATATATATATATATATATATATATATATATATATATATATATATATATATATATATATATATATATATATATATATATATATATATATATATATATATATATATATATAATATAAAAGCACAAGTCGGAAATATCTTTTCTTTATTTTAGTGTTGTTTGTCGCTTTCTTGTGCTGTATTTAAATATAGTCTCAGCTGAATCCTGCAGCTTTAACAAGAGATGGATTTCGTGCAAAGCAGTCAGGTGTGAAATGTTCTAAACATATATGTGAGGACCTTTTTGGTATCTATAGCTTATCCATCTAGTGCTAATTGCATCTGTACTAATGACGTAAAAAAGTTTAACAACCCTGTCTATATGAGCCTTTTCTCTTTCCCCCGTCCATGTTCTCCAAATTTCGCAAATTGGAAGACACTAACGTCTGAGTTCGTACTGGTATTTTTACATCCAAATACTACACAGTGGACCATGTCCCCATTCAAAGATTTTATTTAATTATTGTTAACAAGTGCACAGCGTCTGTAGTTTCCTCTACTTTCATTTAAACAATGACAGAAATGACGTCACGCGCCGAATAAATACGGAGATTTACGAATATTACCGAAGAATTCTATAAATAACTTCTCGTTTATGAAGAAGTGCAACGACGTATCGGACATTGGAGTGAGACGATTCTCGTTTGGTTTAAGAGATGAACAATTTTACATGCTAAAATTGATTTATAATTTTAAGATTTCCTGTGACATTTAAGAGTGAGGCTTCAGTGTTGTCAGAGTTTTATCAGTGTAAACATAAAGTTTTGTCAGTGTGATCAGTTTATCCGGAACATCACAGTTTTTCAGATTTTTGCAGTGTTATTAGTGACGTGTCATTTATCAAGGTAGACTTAAAGTGTTTTGCAGGTTTTATAAGAGGGAAATGGGACGTTCAAGGGGGGATAATGTTCAGTAGTGTAATAGTAGGTGGTTGTTGAGATGTACAATTGTACAACAGAAGCAAAAGACATACAATTTGGAAACAAAAGATGTATTCTCACACATGCAGTCAAAAAATTGGTCATTGCTGGGGTATACATTTTGTTTAAAATCCACGTAACTGATAAGTTTCCTCTATTTTTATTTTGCTTATTTTATTCATATTTATTGTATTCAGTTTTTAGTAGTAGAAAACATACTTTTCACAACTCTAAACCGGTAGGATATGACAGACGACTACATGATCCCCTTCCCAAAGGGCACGAGAATGGCATATTAGATTACATTTATTAACATATCTGAATGATATTGTCATTAATTATTCGCCTTAACATAGAAATAGTGTGTCAAATTAATTAAATGAACACATTACTTACATTGTGTTATTTATCAGTGATTATTAACGAAAACATAGTGCGGATCCAATTGTATAATCATTTTTTTTTTCAATTAAGATTTTTCTTAGCAAAACACAGGTAAACTTTTGTATGTGTGTGTGTGTATGTGTGTGTGTGTGTGTGTGTGTGTGTGTGTGTGTGTGTGAGCTAGTGGCTCAGTTAAAAAGAAAAAAAAATGGAGATGGTGGAGCACAGTCCATTGATTTCTTGTACCAGATAACAAGTAAAAATATTAACGCTGTATTATAGTTGAAACAGTATTTTCATTGGTAGATTTTTTGCGTAGATCGTCCCATCAGGTAGAAAAACACTTTATAACTGAGACACCATGAACATAGGTTAACTATAATTTTGGCACGGGTAAGGCATTGCGTATAAGGTATTATGAAGATCATAAAGAGGATCAGAACTAATTTATATTTTTGGTTTGATATTTTCATTAAATATTATTTATTGAAAGTTTAAACGATGGCCACGAATATCTCCAGAGTCAGTGTCTTCCACGCTGGCACCGCCTGTTGATGAACACTCCAAGACTTTTTGTTCATATGCCAAATATATTTGTTTAAATCGCCTTTGTAACAGATACAATGCATCGTGCATTTTTTTCAATATTCGAGATACTTTCAACGGTTGTACAGAGAAATATTGCAATACACAATACCCATTAAATATTCTTCATCCTTCTCAGTATTTAGACTAAAACAGTAAATAAAATGGTCGCTTATCCAAACATATAGTACCAAATAACACGGTTTCGGGGTATTTATGCTTTGTTTGTTCTTTTAACAGTGTCCTCTTAATTCTAATAGAAAAATACTATTACCTACGAGACCAATTGAAAGGTGTTGTGTTTCAATTCTGAAAAGATTGACAGTTGGAACCAATGGTTTCCAAGGTAATTGTTATATATCATTCTAATTCACTTTTTACTCTTCTATTCACGTATCGTTTTGCCATATACATTGAAAATTTATAATGCGGCTGTTCGAGATATTAATACGTTTAACAATGCAGTTCTAACGCAGAAATAAAAAAGTTAAAAATAAATATTTCACGTATGAAAATTACAAACGCTACAAAGAAAAATCAGTTACCTTACAATAGGATCAATGACTGCTTTTGAGTTTTGCAGTGTATGATATAATTCACAATAATTCACAACTGATAACTTTTGTATTTCACCTGAGAAATGGACGGAATGTTTGCGTTTAAATCTGATTTTATCTTAAAACAACAGATGAGATATCCAGCATGCACTCGGACCCTTCTTAAACATCCATCTACAATTTATATCGAGAATGTCAACTTCAACTACCACTGAGTTACGGCGTACATATAAAAATTAAAAAGAGTGAGAGACACGAACCTAAGCGAACTATGCTTTCCGTTAGTTGTTGCCTTGATATGGTTTCAGATTCTGTATGAACGCAAATTAAAACTGAAAGTCACACGTGCATATGCCTTTTGTCTTGAAAATGAAGTGAAAATTACTGAACGGATGACACTTGTGTCAGATACTTTAATTTCCTATCGCAATATAATTTATACATGTAATTAGTATTTCTAGCGTAAACATGTTACATTTCTAATGCATAAAAAGATAAAATAGATTTGTGATCAATAATATTATTTCTGCAGTATTTTATAGCTTTTCGCAATAAAACATGCATGTTATGCCGCGTATGTATTCGAGCATGAAGGGTAAGAATAATTTTGTGGCCCAATTTTGAAAAATTCCAATCCAATTCGAAAATACAGTTGGACACTCTAGTGAAAAACAAGTGCATTACATGTCTTCGTGTTGTCCAGAATACCAATTATATGCGTAGTTGGCTAATGTTTAAAGTTTATTAGTTTAAGCTTTTTGATTTATTGTATAACTGATTAGGCCATTTCTTGTTAATTTTATGTTTTGCGTCCGCGTGCGGGTAGGTTTTGAATCATTTCCACCAAAAACAACAAAAAAGAAATATCATTAAAATTCACTTTAAAATCGTAATTTCACAAAAGTATTTTGTGTGACGAAAAGTTTTTGCGCGACTAGACTTAGACTTAAAAAATAAGTCTTTTAAACGCTTTTTAATACGACTTTTGAACGTTGTGACAAGCGTCATCATTACACAGAAGATACTTGCAAGGACTGCATTTTAGCCCCCAAATAGGGTAATATGTGTATCACTGTCGCAAAACTCATTAAGCATTCTATCGCCTTATGCATTTACAGCTGCAAAATGAGCAAACTTATTCTCGAATACTTGAGGGGCTTTACTTGGCGAGTACTAGGGACAGCTCTGGTACAAGATTTAAGAGTCCAATAGTTATGTCCGACAAGACATTGATAAGATGTTTTGTATCCCATTCATCGGGAAGAAAAAATGAAATAGAAGTGAACTTTGGTATAAAATGTGTAGATGGTTGTCAAATTTTAAAACTGTTAGAAATGCTCATCTTTATAATCAAATACATATTGTTTTATTTTTTTAATTTTATTTTTAATTCAAGCAAAGACATTGGAATGATCTCAAATTCTAATCATTATACATTCCATTTGTTATTAAATTGTTAATTTCTTTAAACAAAACAAGTTTTTCTTATATTTTATTAAGATGAAGTGTTGAAAATGATTTTTGTTTTTTTTGCTTTTTTGTTTGTTTTTTTTCCCTGGCTGGCTGGTAGGTTTTTTTAATTTCAAGGTGACGCAAAACAAAATTAACAAGAAATGGCCTTATTGTAGCAGTTTGTGGTCTTAATTTTACACAAATCATATACTGCTTACAATAATCTCCATATAAACTCTAACATTTATGACATTTAGTGTCGTTATTATAGGACAATACTTAATAGCTGTTATTTATTAGCACGGGTGTAGAAACATTACCTCTGATATATGTGGTGAACACTGTCTTATTTCTATATCAATTTCTTCACATTATTT
Organism: Pteria penguin; assembly: GCA_035048485.1. NCBI lineage: Eukaryota > Metazoa > Mollusca > Bivalvia > Pterioida > Pteriidae > Pteria > Pteria penguin. The sequence continues at coordinate 26,174,189 of CM068589.1, read as the reverse complement.
GTTTATGGGGCACTCGTATCTCGAAGTGTTTTCTTTGTGACTGAATGATCCATTATACAAGTCTCATTTGTGAAACTTGTCGGTTCTTTGTCTTTTAAGTGAGACAGTTCCGATACCACTGTAGATTTGCCAGAATATGATTTGGATCTGAAATAATTCTGTTGTGATCTTGATGAGTTACAAGAATAAAATATGTTCGTGTTGCTATGTTTCAACATTTCGGCGGATGGCGTTTTTCAAGAAACTTTGAACTAAAACATGTCTCAGGTCTTGACTCTATGTAAATTCTATAACGAATTTATATAAATTCTTTAGTTCATAGTTACTTGAAAAAGGCCATCGGCCGAAACGCTGAATCAGGGCAACACGAACAGGATTTATTGCATTCCCTTTGGAATATCTATATTAAGAATTTAAAAGAAATTCCGAGATTTTCAGTTTTAAAGAAAATTCAAGCACAAAATACTTTTAACCACACCAACTGACTGACAACTGTCATATCAACTGACTTTTGTAAGTCGGTGTCGCAACTGCATTTTTGTAATGTTCTTGTGAGGTTGTTCTTTTTAATCATTACATTATTAACTTTGCATTTCTTTGGGTACGTTTGATATTCAACTGAGTCAGATTTTTCCCTTTGTATGATATTAGGTCACTCGAATCATGTATATTTAGATTAAAGCATATTGAATCACACAATTTGGGCAATAGATAATAAAATACCATAATATGATTTATTGACTGTCAATCGCGTATAATGAGATTTAAATAATAATAATTTCACAATAACTAATTTCCGAATTTTCATATCGAATATGAAATTCATAATGTCTACCATAAAAAGCATGTGCAATTCATAATTTCTACCATAAAAAGCATGTGCAAACAAGTTTTCATGTTTCAAGATTAAAACTTAATTCATTACTAAGTAAAAAGCTGTTTTCACAATTTGCGTTTTCATTTTGAACCCTTTATATTCCATTGACACCTGAAAACCCTACTGAGCAGTACAATCCTTGAGAATCACGTTTTCCTTTGATAAACTATGCAAAACTAATCTAAATCTGCTCTGAATACCTCTGAGGGCACCGATAAATACTTCAAATCTTTGAAGTCTATTTTGAAAAAATTCTGACACCCCAGCAAAATTCAGATGCACACTGACACTAACCGCGAAACTATTTCGCCGTGCGGTCGCGCACTATCTTGAAAATCCTTTAGATAATTTCCTGCAGTCTGCCTATGAACTTTATGTAAAACGTGATGAATTAAATAATGGAGCATTAAAAAGAATTTCGTTCTACGATTTTCAAGAGTTTTCTTATTTCAACAAAGTTTTCAATGTGATCAATATATTACGTTTGTAATTTTTTTTTGTATTCGCAGGAAAATAAATAACAGTATGATAGCATAACCAGCTAAACAAAAATCTTGAAATAGGGCTTTACAGTGGGTGCGTTCAGCACACAAAGCGTTTCGAAACGTAACGCAGCCGTTTTTCACTGAACACAAAAATTCAAAAAGCGCTTCGCTTCAAAACGTAGCGGTTTCTAAAGACGCTTCCAATCGAACAGACGACGTAAAAGACGTCATAACAAGATGGCGGAACACGTCAACGTCGAAGCGTGCAAGCAAATGGTGTTTTGTTTTTATAAAGAGAAAGAGTTCATAATTTTTCTCACTAAACGGGACCAGAGAAGGGTGAAAGAAGATAAGAAACTTTTTTTTCAAACTTTGGGGAACGGAAACGGTTTTTTCTTTACTTTGGCTCGAAATATTTCCTAAAGGAAATGTCAAAGCACAGGAAAGATTTTGTAGGTTCATGTGTCGAATTATTTACCTAATTATGTTTTGAAGTTTACACTTTGCCATATGTAATTGACTTGTATCTTTAATTATAAATGTGACATACTAGCATTGTTAAATCAATGTTAATTCTATATATCTCCATATTATTTTTGCAGTAGTATTGCCACTGTAAGTGTTACAGTTCGAAAAGAAGAGTATGTACCCAGTGTAAATTTCGATGAAAATGGTGGCACCAACAAAAATGTGTCTCAACCAGTGTTTTTGAAATTATTCGATCTACATGTAGGTAAATCTATTGTATCTATCTGTCTATAAAATAATAATAGATTATAATAGATCGATAACATTAATCATTATTGACTTCCACAAAATCATCTACAGCTTTGGTTGGATTGCAAATCAATTTTGTATAAAAGTAAACATGGTGATGTCTGACAGTCTGTCTGGATAGAGGTACAGGTTGCCCACAACCTTTAGGGAATTTCCATCAGGTTCACTCAAGTCATGGCATGAAGATTTATTTCCAAGTGAAGTGAGTGAATAATGGATATGATGAAATAATGATTATTTAACTTAATACCATGAAAAACAATGATCATAAGTACTGAATAATAGCAACTTAATTGGCAGTGAGATATTAGTATGAAGGATTGTTAAATATAAAAAACGGGGGGATGCTAAGGCACATCCATGTCATGAATTGGAATAACTTGAATGAAATCTATGAGCAGAGCATGGAGCAATATACTAGGAGATGCGTTCCAATCTAAATACATGGGAAATTCAACAGGTGGTATGCTACCTACAGACTTGATACTTGGCCTACGTGTATGTTATATTTATTTTAAAAATGTCTGATGATTTTTTTTTCTTCAATTATGCCAGCTTTAATTTTACCCACAATTTGAACAATACCCCAATGGTATAATAAAAATTCTGGGAAAACTTAGTTTGTCGGGCATAAAGCCCCATATATTATGTAAAATATGAAATTCGTATATTGTCACCTTCAGTTGTTCACCCGACATTTGTTTTATTGTAATTTGTTAGATACATTTCTTCAAGAGAAAATTTGCTCAAAATTTGAGAAAGGGGAAGATGTGTCAGATTTTTTGAGTGGCCGATATGCGCTAAATAGAGGTTAGTATAATGCAACTTAAAGATGAAGCTATAAACATGATTATTATGAGATAGAATAAAATCTTGATTTAAGATATGATTTTGATTTATATTTAAATGAATGGTTCAAGTTCAATTAATGCTAATATGATTAATGAAATTCCACAATTCTTGTGATTGTAGTTGTGCAGCAGTGCAAGTTTTTGTCACCAGCTTGTGTTAGTAGATATGCACATTGCAATTTTTATAAATGAAATTTTTCCAAAAATACGTTAAACTACGGAATTTTCCTTTTAATAGAGCGAAGGACATTTCATCACATGAACGTGCTATACTGTGAGAAATATTGTAATTTTTTCTTCATAGAAAAATGACCATTATCTATATATGGAGTAAAAATAAATTTCTCCAAGGATATGCAGAATCACCAGGTAAATGGCCTTCAATAGTAACAGACCCATCATGTAGACCCAAGAACAGTGGGCTGATCCTCCACACACGTGCATCGTGAATAGACCCAGCATAGCTGATAAATACATCAATAAATTTAGGTTTTTCATTGCTTGTGCCTTGAAGTATGATACTACTGAAGCCTTTACGGTTTATGTAGCTTTCCTTGTATCCTTGACCCGACATTGAAATGTGTGACCCACCCACAAAGCCCACCACTCAAGGAAATCCATACTTCTGTTCGATGTAGTGAGCAGTCTGTCTTTGTTTATTCAGATTAGGCCATGTTACAGCATGTTACAGTTTCTGGTAGTAGATTATAGAGAATCTTTGTTACGTTGTTTACAACAGAATGCAGTGTTCCTTTTATAAGGTTGAATCTGCCTGCTACCCCTCTGTATGATTCCATGTTAGCAAGAAGCCAGATTGTTGACAATAGCTTGGTCTCTGCTGTCACTGGTCCTTTTTCAAGATGGCTTCCTATTTTCTCCAGTAAAGACTGAAATGGATAAAATGTTTATGTTTGTCAACTGTTTGCATTCAAACAGTCCAAAGACGTTTTCAAACCTAAGAAATTCTAAATGTATGGATTCATTTGAATAGTAGACCACTATGGATCCCCATCTGTTAGGAGGAATGAAATAACTGACTTGTATTCTTTATAATTAAATTAAGAAAAAGCAATAAGGACATTTGTGCAACTGACTTGATTTCACAGTGTTTTAAAAACTTAATTTCTTGTTTATGAAACCCCCTATTAAAGTTTCGATTGGCCATATCTCGTATCAAAGACAGGAAATTGTACACCTGCATTCAACACAATCAAGTGTGTGGTCATAGCATACAGTACGGTTTTGTAAATCAATAACAAACTACATACATCTAAAACAATATCATGAAAACTGGTATGACGGATGTCGGTATCGGCCCGTATAGCTAAATGGTGAGAGCGTCCGTCTTGATAGTGGAGGGTTCTGGTTTCGATTCCTGGGTTTGGCCACATTTTATTCACCCTGCCTCTTACAGTAGCGAATCAAACTGTCAGCTGTGGTAAAAAAGTAAAAAAAAATCTCATTTCTTAACACATCTAAATAAATTTTTAGATGTTTCTCAACATATGAAATTAGGCCATTTTAAGTTGGATCAGGACAATATTGAAACAATTGTTGTTCATGGCCCAGACTTGAAATCGGTCAACAAAAGGCCCCACCGAAAGAAAATGACTACCTTGTTGCCCTGAATCACATCTGGCAGAGACAAAACAAATGCTTAATATCAAAATCACCTGAATGGATGTGCAAAACAACGGGTTTTTGTTTTTATTCTGAAATGAAATTTGACAAATTTCCAACATGTGTGTTGACTTAGTCACAGTAATGCAACAAAAAAATAAATTCTTCCTTCCTGCATGACTGATGATCTGGGTCATGAGGTAGTCAGGTGAGCGATATAGACCTACTTGGGCCTCTTGTTTTATATATTTATTTCATTGACGTATTAATTACCTGGATCGTAGTAAAATGGGAGACGAAAGTACTCTCAGTTTAATTTGGAATCACGTCATTCACAAACCCTTCAATCCTCTGTTCATTCTCCTGATCTCCTCTTCCCGTAATTGTGCTCGAAAAAAAGTATTGAATTTGTTAAAACTTTACGACTTCTGAAATGTTCATTACTTCGTCATCATCGGCCATTAAAATGCCAAGTACCTGTTTTAGTCTAGCCATTTCGTCACTGAACGATTTCGATTACGTAGCCTTTTAAAACAAGCCGTTACGTCACTAAACCGTTCAGTGATACATTTCTTCAAGAGAAAATTTGCTCAAAACTTTAGAAAGGGGAAGATGTTTTGAGTGGCTCATATGCTCTAAGTAGTGGTGAGTGTAATGCAACTTAAAGATGAAGCTATAAACATGATTATTATGAGATAGAATAAAATTTTGATTTAAGATATGATTTTGATTTATATTTGAATCAATGATTCAAGTTCAATTAATGCTAATATGACTAATGAAATTCCACAATTCTTGTGATTGTAGTCGTGCAGCAGTGCAAGTTTTTGTCACCAACTTGTGTTAGTAGATATGTATAGAAAAATTGTGAACACTCTTGTAGCACTTCAACTATGAAATACATCATATTTCATGTGTACATCTTATATATTGCACATAGATGAAGATGAATTCTCAAAAGATGTGCAAGAGCTGGAGCCTACAGTTGAGAACACTAGCCTAGTACAGATTCCAGTAAGGGTAATTTATTATTGCAATATTCCTAATTTTTCATGAAATGCTTTAATCTACGGAATTTTCCTTTTAATAGAGCGAAGGACATTTCATCACATGAACGTGCTATACAGTGAGAAATATTGTAATTCTTTTCTCCATAGGAAAGACGACAATTGTCTATATATGGAGTAAGAATAAATTTCTCCAAAGGATATGCAGAATCACCAGGTAAATGGCCTTTAATAAGAACAGACCCATCATGTAGACCCAATAACAATGGGCTGATCCTCCACACACGTGCATCGTGAACAGACCCAGCATAGCTGATAAATACATCAATAAATTTAGGTTTTTCATGGCTTGTGCCTTGAAGTATGATACTGCTGAAGCCTATACGGTTTATGTAGCTTTCCTTGTATCCTTGAGCTGACATTGAAATGTGTGACCCATTCACAAAGCCCACCATTCCAGGAAATCCATACTTCTGTTCGATGAAGTGAGCAGTCTGTCTTTGTTGGTTCAGATAAGCCCATGTTACAGTTTCTGGTAATAGAGAATCTTTGTTGCGTTGTTTACAACATAATGCAGTGTTCCTTTTATAAGGTTGAATCTGTCTGCTACCCCTCTGTAAGATTCCATGTTAGCAAGAAGCCAGATTGTTGACAATAGCGTGGTGTCTGCTGTCACTGGTCCTTTTTCAAGATGGCTTCCTATTTTCTCCAGTAAAGACTGAAATGGTTAAAATGTTTACGTTTGGCAACATTTTGTGTTCAAACAGTCCAAAGAAGTTTTCAAACCTAAGAAATTCTAAATGTATGGATTCATTTGAATAGTAGACCACTATGGATCCCCATCTGTTAGGATGAATGAAATAACTGAATTGTATTCTTTATAATTAAATTAAGAAAAAGCAATATTTGTGCAACTGACTTGATTTCACAGTGTTTTAAAAACTTAATTTCTTGTTTATGAAACCCCCTATTAAAGTTTCGATTGGCCATATCTCGTATCAAAGACAGGAAATTGTACACCTGCATTCAACACAATCAAGTGTGTGGTCATAGCATACAGTACGGTTTTGTAAATCAATAACAAACTACATACATCTAAAACAATATCATGAAAACTGGTATGACGGATGTCGGTATCGGCCCGTATAGCTAAATGGTGAGAGCGTCCGTCTTGATAGTGGAGGGTTCTGGGTTCGATTCCTGGGTTTGGCCACATTTTATTCACCCTGCCTCTTACAGTAGCGAATCAAACTGTCAGCTGTGGTAAAAAAGTAAAAAAAAAATTCTCATTTCTTAACACATCTAAATAAATTTTTAGATGTTTCTCAACATATGAAATTAGGCCATTTTAAGTTGGATCAGGACAATATTGAAACAATTGTTGTTCATGGCCCAGACTTGAAATCGGTCAACAAAAGGCCCCACCGAAAGAAAATGACTACCTTGTTGCCCTGAATCACACCTTGCAGAGACAAAACAAATGCTTAATATCAAAATCACCTGAATGGATGTGCAAAACAACGGTTTTTTTTAAATTCTGAAATGAAATTTGACAAATTTCCAACATGTGTGTTGACTTGGTCACAGTAATGCAACAATAAATAAATTCTCCCTTCCTGCATGACTGATGATCTGGGTCATGAGATAGTCAGGTGAGCGATATAGACCTACTTGGGCCTCTTGTTTTATATATTTATTTCATTGACGTATTAATTACCTGGAACGTAGTAAAATGGGAGACGAAAGTACTCTCAGTATAATTTGGAATCACGTCATTCACAAACCCTTCAATCCTCTGTTCATTCTCCTGATCTCCTCTTCCCGTAATTGTGCTCGAAAAAAAGTATTGAATTTGTTAAAACTTGGTGATTTACGACTTCTGAAATGTTCATTACTTCGTCATCATCGGCCATTAAAATGCCAAGTACCTGTTTTAGCCTAGCCATTTCGTCACTGAACGATTTCGATTACGTAGCCTTTTAAAACAAGCCGTTACGTCACTAAACCGTTAGTGAATTGTTTAGCGCTTTTTCGCAACGTGACTTTACTGAACGATTTAGATAACATGTCCGCTTTATTCTAAGCGTTTTCTAAATAATCGTTCAGCAGTTTATAAAACCGCTTTAAAATAAGCGTGTCCTACCGCTTCGTGCGCTAAACCCACCCAGTGTGAGGTCAATACAATAATGATACTGACTCTGGGTACCTCGGACTTTAGCAGTACAACTTGTCATGAGGAATAAGAAAACATATGATTTAGGGATGGGATTCTTAACTATTTTCTAGATATTAGAAAATTTCTGAAATTATTATGGGGACCCCCGAGTTTTACTATAGAACTTGTCATGGGGAATAAGAAAACGTATGGTTTAAGGGTCGAGTTTTGAACTATTTTCTAGATATTAAAAAGTTTCTGAAATGACTCTGGAGACTACAGAACTTGTCATTTGGACAAATAAAATATATGGTTTAATGGTGTAGATCTTAAACATTATTGAGATAATTGAAGAATTCTTAAATATTGGCTTTGTTTAATTTGTAAAAGTTCATGTGGATAAATATCAGTAATACTGTTTTCAAATTCAGGATTATCGATTACTGAAATTTCATCAAGATATCTAGAGGAGTCATTGAACTTATAAGGTCAAAACGTTTTGAGGCTTGAATAGAATGATTGATTGAATTTTGTTTAACGTCACACCACGAATATTTCATTTATATGGAAACGGCATTTGTCTGATGCAATGCATACAAATTTAGACCTTTGTAACGGATCCACCCGAAGCAGTGAGGGATCTTTTACGTGCCATGCCTACCGTGACATGGGACCTCGGTTTTTACTGTCTCATCCGAGAAGAACACCGGTGTGCCCCGGGCGGGAGTCGAAACCGGGACCTCTCGATCACAAGCCGAGCACCTTTTCCTCTAGGCCACACGGGCTTCAAATGTATTAGGATTAGATGTGACTACATAGTAAATAAAAATAATGTTCCTCGTAGGTTTTGTCAGGGGTAGCTCAAGATTTTCGATAAACTGAATGCTGCGGAATTTTTATTTGACTCTATGATAACTAAATATACAAGAATTATTAAGCAAGCCTTAAAATTTATTCACAAATCTATTGATAAATTGCGATTTAGGAGGAGTCGATGGTATACCTAGGTAAACTGTTATATGAAAATGCTATAATCATTTTAGGCTTAAATCAATCGGTATAATGTCTGCCTAATCAAGGACAAGTTATAATCTGGTGACTGAAATAGACGATAGTGCATGTAGAAGTTGGTAATGACAATTATTTCTGGCTATCCGCAATATATCGACTTGTGGCATATTTAATCTACAATGTCTTCTGCGGTTGCCATTACAGCGATGAATGTACGTCGTCTGTTTCCTCTGCATGTCTGATTTTAATGAAAATATATTAATATTGTTTATTGTGTTATAAACACACTTTCTGTTCGTATATGAATACCATTTTTACATTTCTGAATGAAAACGAAATACCGCCTTCATTAGGTTTATAATGTTTACATCTTTCTTTGCATGAACGTCTTTGATATTTGCACATTTGAATTCCTATTTATTCAGAATAACACTGTCAACTAAAGTCAATAGAATCATTCCTTTATTTCTCAAAATACTTCAACTGTTTGTAAGTAATATTCCAACTAATTATTAAAGTTTACATTTCATGTGTAGAAAATAAGCTTTTCACAATTTTAAACCGGTAGCATATGACAGACGATTACCTTCCATCAAGACTTGGAAAAGGCGTATTAGATTACATTTAGTAGCATAATTAAATGATATTGACAATCATTATTAGCCTTAAGATAAATTTAGACCGTTAAACTATATACATGAACAATTGACCTACATTATATTATTCATCAGTAATGTTAATTTGAAGTGTCTATTATTATTTAAGGAAACACTATGCGGATCCCATTGTAAAATCAAATCTTTTTCAAGTAAGAATTTCCTTTTTAGCAATGTAAACATTAGTGTTTGTATGAGAGCTATATATTCATATGTCAATAAAATTCATCTGATAGTTAGCTGATAGACCATTTCTTGCACAAATGTCGAGATTTGACGATAATTATAATATAACATAGAATCGTTCTCGTGATTTTATAACACTGTAAATATGACTACATCTCGTCATGATTGATAATTTTCATTGTGCCGGCCTATCCGCAAAAACCACACCCCCAAACGTTTTACACCAATGGTAAAATTAGGATTTAATTCAGTGCGGATGACCACGTGTAAAGTCGCTGACACGTTCTGATAGATTTATATGAGTGTAGTATAAATATTATTTTGATTGCCAACTTTGAAAAATAAAAGCGAGACTACAAGCTATTCAAAGACATTCTATTTTGGTTCCCCTACATTTTTGACCTAGATACGCTAGATGTAGGCACCGTCCATTTGACCTTCAAGGGTGTACTCTGTAATATACTTATGGAAGTTTTTCTTTTTAATCTTTTGCACAAACGGTCCTTCCCTCTAACCCCCTCCCCCCTCATTAGAAGAACTATGGACTGTGCGTTATTATGCTTACATAAGCCGTACATTGGGGTAACTTGTGTGTTATCCTTACACGAACGGATTTTTTTTCTCTGAAACCTGGGTCCAGAATGGATGATATTTAGAATAAAATTGCAGTTCAATATGTTTCTGTGTAGTTTATATTTCTGCAATAAACATGTGTGAATTTATTTCTTTTCTAAGCTTTGTTTAACACAAAATGTTGATTGCCATTGTGAACGTATATGCCAACATGTTAATATTTATTAGTAGGTCGAATAAGTAGGTCACTTTTACTAAAATGGATTTTGGGTTTCCAGATGATAACCAGTTATAGGAATCTTTAATATTGAAAATACTTTACACAGCGATAGTACATGGAGACAGCTGGCATGTAATTGTGTTTGGGGTCAATAGGTCAAATAGATTTCGGGTTTTCAGATGAAACTTCTGTTAGCAATGTATAAATTTGAAGTAACTTTACACAGTGATAGCACGAGCATTAATTCATAATGTTGGAACGAATTAAAAGTTGTGTTTCAAAGACTGGCGAAGGCAGGGCACAAGTGTTGCATGCGACACTGACTGTAAGCTTGCTCGTTGTGTATTAAAATTGTATCAGCCTTTAACGTACTTCATAGTTTTAACACGCACGTGTTCCTGTCCATCGTTTGGTGGTTGCACTAAATTGTTTCTTGTTTCGTTATCTTTAATTTGTTTTAATATTTTGTTTATTTAATACATATAGTTTATGCCTTGTATAAGATAGATAGCAAACACAACCCTGATACACCATCAGATTAGTTTGTTATAGTTTTACATCGAATAAACCATTTTCGTTATCAAGGTTCCTTTCTTTTATAACTGTTTTATTTATGGTTTAAGGTTATTATTATTATTACATTACATTATGGTATTTAAAATGACCATCTTATAACCACTAGGCCGGTGTCACTGCTGGTGGACTGACAGTTCCCGAGGGCATCATAAGTCTAGTTTTCAGTGCTTTTGTACTGACATTAAATATATACTTCAAACTTTCAGTCATCAAATTAAGTAAATCGCTGTAAAACTAAGGAGAATCTCCCTCATGCATAGCCCTGTCCTTAGATAGATTCTTTGGTTCACTTTTCGGTCATTTTTGGTTTCAACACTGCTCTTCAAATATTTATATATTTTGGGAATTCCAATGGTTTTTTTCCCTAAAATTTGGCTTTCGAGAAACAAGAAAAGTCTTGGTCCAGTGCCACAAACTGAGAATATACTTAAGTCAAAAATTTCATTTAAATTTATTCCAGTATCAAACATTCAAATAAATTTTAACGCAGAATGGTTTAATTCTATTTATTAGTAGAATAAGACTAAATAAAATCCAAATCCCAATTATTAATTCATTGATGAACAGAAGAATACGAGTTTTTGACTTAATTATATTCGCAGTTTATGGCGTCGGACCCTGTACGTATATATTTCGTTCCTGAGAATGTGTCTGAGCAGAAAACATTCAATTGTTCATCCCATACCTTAAATTATGAATAATAAAATCAAAGTACATAGACAATAGCTGTTTTATTTATTTGATCCTCGTTTAGCGCAAAACCAAGATTATTGCACTAATGGTGACGCTACCTACCTAACGCATAGCATAGAAATTAACACCTTTCCATTGAAGGGTCGTCAAACATTACACTGAACATTCGGGTGAGGGGGTGTTCTCCGAAATGCAGGATGCCACGGACAGGACTAGAACACGGTACCTCGTGACCACAATTCACACACCTTATTTGCTGCACTAGATTGGTCATCTATTATTTCTTTCCATTGCCACACTGATGCAGGAGGTTACCATGCTGAACGCTTACAACCACTACATCACAATTACTCCTCATAGCATAAAGAATCCGTACTTGAAAACTTACGATTCTATGTGAAGATGCCTGTTGATGAATATAACACTACGGTATGCACTATTAGATGGATTGTATGAATTTACCTCAAAGTTTTGAGTCACAGCAGTAATAACCCACTTTATATGGGTAAAATAACCCGAAATGATAACAAAAGTAATACAATATGAAACTGTGTAATTTATTTAAATATATCAAGTGAATAAAACAACTGTACACCTACAATAAAGCAAAAGTTAAAGTCCTGACGTTTACTTTTGAAGGTTGTTTTCTTCAAGATAGTCCAGTTTCACTAAAGCATTCGGTAATAAAGTATGTAAACAAAGAACGACCAGAAAAATAACACAAATGTCAAGTATTCAATGCAAGTGTGTAAGAAGGTAAGAAAAAAAAATGCATATCTGCTTGTCTACAACTATAGCCTCATACTCATTTATACTGAATAATTCCAAGGCAGTTCTAGGAGAAACCCAATACTAAAAAGTACTTGTCTACACAGTAGTCTATGAGGTGTTAGAAATTCATCTTTAGAAGTAGTCTATTTACATAACATTTTATTTTAGAAAGATGAATAAAGTGAGATCATTGATAAAAAAATACACGTGTACCTTATAACAATGTAAAAGATTGAGGGAGCCCCCTTTTAAACCTGTATCAATTTCGATGCCATCACAATATGAAAACATCATACGAATATCATTTTGACATAAATCACAAACTAATTATTCATACAATATGTTAGTCCACTTTAAATGCAGATTTACTATCATGTATGCCGAAGATGATATTGTACGTCTGTAAATATAGAGTGAGAACAGGCTGATTGCTGAATCGCTTTGTTATAAAAATAACATATTATCTCATCTTTTGCGTAGCAGCAATGACCAGTAAGTTACTTTTTTCTAATTTGCATGGATGCAAAAAAAAAAAAAAAAAAAAGGACAGAAAAGAAAAAAGAAAAGCAAACAAACAATCAAACAAAGAAACAAAACAAAAAACCAAAGGTCAATTTACATGCAACTTATACAGCGACAAGAACAGCAATTCTTACTGTCCTTTTCAGATATACAGGTGAGTATTAAAACACCTTCACAACTGCATGTGTAACAAATTAAGTGGAGATTGTTATATCTTCTTAAAATAAATTTAAATGGAATAATGCAAAATACTGAAGTTCGGAACTTTATTCCAATGTGTCACTCATAGTGATGATCTACGGTGGTAATGACCCCTACAAATCAAGGTGATACCAGGATCCGGCGCCCATAAACTCAGAATATACTTAAGTCATGATTTCAAATTCTTCTGCTCAACAATGAATTTATAATATTTGGATTTTATTGAGTTCTATTCTATATGTAAACAAAATTAAACCATTCCGCCTGACAATTTATTTGAATGTTTGATATTGGAATAAATTAAAATTATATAATTGACTTACGTATATTCTCAGTTGATGGCGCCGGACCCAGAGGAGCTTCGGAGCAGTAAGTGTGTAATGTGCAACTAGAGACACCGCGATGGATCACTTAGGAAGTCAGAGAATACCTTATGGGATAAATATAGACCAATACATTTTAGAATGGTCTCACACATGGGTCACACGGTTGAATAATATTCAAATTAATAAAAATTTGACGAATTGATACAGTTTGAACAGTTTGAATAGTTATTGACAGCATGTTAAAATGCAAACAAACAAAAACTGCAATTAAGTACATTTCACACAAATATATATGTGAACAATATACACAAGATTACACATTATCATGTGTTCTTTTATAAATGATACAGTCACTATGGAGGCGATGGTAGATTATATTTAATATGAAAGTGTTTAGGTGTGTTTACAATACTGTTTATGATTGATTACTATCATTCAAGTGGAAATTTCTGTTCCTCGATAGTTCGAATTATGGGATTCATTTTAAAGGAAGTAATAAATCATTAAAATGCTAAACAAATCAAAATAATTTTATAAGTATTAATTTGTTCGCCTTATTTGATTTCATAGTGGATAGTAACTAAAATTTTCGTTTATCGATTGCTTGAATGACTACATTGATATCAGAAAAAGATCGTAATAGTTGAATTAATAATTATTAATTTTGATTGTCAAATTGTTTTTAGAATCATTCGCTATACGAACTCCCTTAATTTCTATAGTCCACAAGCAAATGAAATTAATTCCAATTAAACTGGCTTAGAAATGTGTTTACCTTTAATGTAAAATGCCATGTTATCGGTTGCAGTGTTACTGTGCCTCGAATGATATAACTGAAAAAACTAGACAATGAGACAAAATGCTCAAGAGGGTTAAGCGTCCTCTGCGTGGATAACCACACTACCCTCCAGGGAATATTTAGGATGACACAAAAATGATTTATCACTGCATAGGTAGGATGACATTGCATATATACTATAAAGTACAGATAGTGCCATGCGTATACAGTATAAAGTCAAGTGTATTTTAACATGTACTACGACTTGCTATTGCACTGCAAGACCTCAAAAGCATTGTTGAATTTCTGAAATCTACTTTTACAATAAGTGTTTACAATGTTATAGCTGTATACATCTTTAATATGATTTTTATTGAAATACCACAGTTTTTGTCAGTATTTAATCTAACGTCTTTATTGTAGTGTACAAGGAGTCTGTTTGTACGTGTCCACTTTCAAGCCATAAGCGGTCGTTGTAGGAAGAAGCAATAGTCGTATTCTGGTATTTCGGGTCTTCGTTATCTGTTAATGAGTGATGTGGTGCTGCTTTCTTAATGTATGACTGCAGATGATACCACTCGAGATCATACTGACGCTTCTTTGCTATATCTATAACACCAGAAAAAAGAAGAGATATTTACACTTCAACGAAACAATAAATTCTGTTTTAGATAATAAGGATTTTAACAGTAATGTCCTAAAATGATTTTAAAATTGTCCCAAAATTAAACATATTGTAAAAAGTCTCCAAGAATAATATCTCATACTGAAAGACATGTCAATATTAATTTGGAACATTGGTTTCTTAATTTTTCATCTCGTTTTGATACATTCTGTTAATTGTAACGATAGAGTTGTTGATCGTAATACCTCACAAAATTACAATTGGACTTATATATGATTTTAAACATACTAACCTGCCTTCAAATTTTTGATAGATTTAAAATGATAGCCTGCAAGCACTGCAATATTTATAAACAGCGTTGTCATAAACGTTATGGAGCAGATTTTCATTTTCAGGCTCAGATGTAAGGTATTGTCTAAAAAAAACCCAGAAAGGTTTTAAGAAATATGATAAAGCTAAATAACATACTCCTGTTTATACAAAAACAAAGGGGGAGGGGGTCAATACTTCTGACTCACTGTTAGGAATAATCATCTTAAAGAACTAAAAGAAGAGGTAGGAGAAAATCTACTAAGTATTAGAAATGCGATACCTAAAGAGGTGCACTTGAATAAAACTACGAAAAGGGAAACGGAGTTGTACGAATCTCGCTGCGGCAATTATCAATACAAACTTTTCTTCCTCATTTTGATCGCATTTAATACATGTGGTACACTTAAATGACAATTCACTGCTCAAGTGCAATAGGGAAGCATATGAACTTCAGAATGTCCGGTTTTAACCCGCTTTTGAACTATTCGTATTATTGAATTGAATAAACACTCAAAATCACGGAAACAATTAAATGAATGCAATACAGTAAGAGACATGACCAAAACGTTCTAGCCCCAGGTAATTAGGAGTATTCTGTATTAAAAGAATTGCCATTATTTTTCAGTATAATCTCCCTTCACGGTAGTGCACGTTTGTCCTTTTATGTTCCAGTTTGTGATCACTTCAATATAAAATGCTTCATTCTGATCCCCTAAGTACGCATTCACAGTGTCTATAATACACTCATTGCTTCCAAAAGTCTTACTGTATAGATAAAAGTTTAGTTTGGAAATAGACCGAAGTCAGATTTGGATAAATTTTAAGAATATGGGGGATGAAGAAAAATCTGAAGCTGCATTTCATTGCAACCGTCATTGCAACTTGGGAGATGTTAGCAGGTGCATTATTCTGCAAGAACACATTGCCCCTGATTTGATTCCTCTCCTCGTTATAGCAATCTGCTGGTGCAGTCTGTGTAACTCATTTGCATACTATGCATCAGTAATCGTACGGCCTTCCTCGAGAAAATAGAGTATGATTATTCCAAGCTGAGGAAACCTTTTAGAAGGGTAAGAGCCAGGATGGATCCATTGCATGCTCTGTTCCTTAAGTTCAGGATCAAAACGGTGAAACTAAGTTTCATCGTAGGTAAACCCATTAAATCCTCCGGATCATCCTCATGGCGAGGCAAAAGGTGCCAAGACCATACCTTTTTTTTTATTTTCGTATTGGGGACCCATCTAGCCTTACACATGCATAAGATTTCGGTTACAATTCATTGTACAGCCCCATAACTTTTTACAACGTCTCTGTCTATATCACGGAATATTCACCTGTCACACGACAGATATGCACAATATCAGTGTTTTCGTCTGGGGCAGCCTCCTTGTGACACCCAGACCGTTCATCATCTTCAATGCTCTCTCCCTTTTCTGAATTCAGCAGTCCATTTTAATCAGTTTTTAAAGATAATTCCTTCTCAATGGTTTAGATGAAGTTGTCATAAATTTCCTTGGAATTCCCTTTTTAAATAGATAATCACTACTTTAACTTTAGCTTTGTCCATTTTGGCGGCTTGACTAACCCTTCAACTTTAAATAGCGAATGCCATGTATAATTAAAGAATTTGAAATACCACTCCCCCTATCGAAAACCCTTGATGTAATTGCATAATAGTTAAATTGGGGTTGTATACTTATAAACAAAAGTATATAGGGCCTAGACTTTTTTTTATCATACTTTGAAAAATGGCATTGCACATTTGTATATACATATATCTTATACTTTGCCGCCTTGGGTTTATTTCCTAACAACAACAACAACAAAAATTAGTTTTTCACATAAATTTAAATACTGTCGTTTTACTGTGGAACTCACAAAAAAATTTCTGGAAAAACGGATGTGGACTGTCTGAAAATCAGAATTGGGAACTGGTGCATGGAAAAACAAGACAAACGCATTCGCCATGAATAATAAAACACTTAAGTACCAATTCATAGCGAGGTACTGCACAGAAAGCAACACAACACATACCAAATGCCAGAAAATGTCCCACTCACAGAATTTACTATGTTTACATTATTATTTATCATATGGATATCGGTTATTTGTGAACAATGCTATTTTTGTTCGACGGTGTAGCTGATCCAAGTATTGTGAATATAGTTTGTTAATTCTACCGACAACTATCGGTAAAAACGTCCAACTGAACAAGGGGTTAACTAATATCTTTCGTGCTTGTGGTCTTAATTCTAAGTAGTATAATGTACATATATTTTGTGTCTTCTGTGTGTTTCGTGTATTCATGGCGGGCACGGTTACTCAAACAGGAAACAGTAAAAGAGGCAAAAGTTCCTAATATAATCCATGTACATAACTATATATATTTATATATTCCATGGGCAAAAAACAAAGCCATTGTAATGTCATTACATGAAATGCAGAACTTGTATATTTTTCTTAATTAAGTGTACATGCTTATTTAAAGCATGCCAGTTTTGCATAAGAGGATTTCAAAATTATTTGATTTATATGTTTGCTGCACTTGTCTGGTATTGTCATTACTCTCAGACACGTTCATTCCACCAGCAGTGTTCTTGACGAAGTGGTAATAATTAATGCAGAAAATATACACTTGTATAATTTAGTGTCCCATATGTGCATTTCGACAACTGATGTTTCCTCCGTGAAACCAGGAATCTATCAGAAGCAATGAGGTATCTTTTAAGTGAACATTCATTTGATTTTTTTGGAAAGGGGGGGGGGGGGGGGCAGGACAATTTTCCCAAGCAGGATTTTTTATTTTTTATTTTGTCTATGTTCAGAGATGGATTTTCTTGCCAGTATTCAGAACCGGATTATTCATTTGACCGGTTATCCATGGAATTTAGCGTGCGTGTGTGTGTGCGTGTTGGGGGGGGGGGGGGGTGTACCAAAAAAAATTTCCTTTGGGCCGCAACTAAATATAACAAATATATAACCAAAACTTCCTGCAGCCAATCAGGCCGCTACTATACTAGACCCCACTTTCATTGATTCCCTATCCAGATTATTTTCAATGTTTGAGTATTTTTTCTATATTCCAAGCCGGATTTGTTTCTTCTGCAATGTCTTTCTGCTCTCCCTTTCCTCTAAAATTCAAATGGTTGCTCCCTATTTATCCTATGCTAAGAACCAACGACGATAATGTGCCTTTCACATGCCAACATACAACATGGCAAGGGCTTCAGTTTATATATAAATAGAAAATAGATGGAGAGATGCATGATAAATCACCTTAGAAAAATCCCCATAAAAGACCCATAAAATCATTAGCTCATAGTAATTCGTAATGTTGAATATCAATAAGTGCTAAAGGTTCACGCATATTATTATCATCTTTATTATCAAAATTATGGCTGTCTTGATAAAATTTCTCTTAAACTTGTTATTATTTTGTCTAGCAGTTATTTACAAATCTAAACAATATAGTCATTAGCATACCTTCGGCATATGTGGTTACGTTTGTATCCCTTGTACTAATATCAGGAATAATTGTTGAATCTGTGGTGCCTTAAAATGAGAGAAAATGAATTAAGTTCCTTTGATCAATTTCTCACACATTTGTCGTAATCATTGGCTGAACATGAGTTTGATTTGAATGGTGTTGCATAGATATCTGTATCATATTTATTTACAACTTATCGGTATAGAGTGTACCAATAATATAAAGGAAATTTACTTAACTGTATAACACTAGTGAGACTAAATTGTACCTTTAGTGTTTAGTAACTAACATGTGTCAGTTATAATTTTTCAAATATCATTTGATTATCTTTAATGTTGTCTTGAAATATATTGACATAAAGGTACCCATTCTGATCCGATAAACCTTTTTGTGTTTTATTAATGATGTTATATCAGGGAAATTAGGTATATGAAAAAAACATTTAGCCCTTAGGTAACCATAGCTAGCCCAGGGGGTTTGATATAACAATTATTTCATTATGCATGCGTTAATTTAACACTTTTGGCTGTCGCAGTCGTCCTGTCCCAATTTTTTATTGTTATATGTTCGTTTCTGTTACTCGATGTAGCATTTTATGTTGCCACAAATATTGGTAGTCCTTGGTACGATTTTCTGATTGATTTTGTGTAATTATTACATTTTTAAACGACACACTAATTGACTGTTTATTGGTCACCTTTGTACATAAAATCATGTGAATAATGAAAATGTTCTTTTGTTGTAAAATTGATAGACAAAGTATTCTCCCCTTTTATTCATTGAATGAACAATACAGTTTCTTTTTACATCACACGTTAAGCATTGTGCACTCAGGTTGAACTTTCATAAATCAATCTGACGGGTAGGTTATTAGATTACATTCTTTTTTAATGTAATTAAATGAAATGTTTTATTCCACCAAGAAATGATAATCACAGGTAAGGACAGGTAACGAAACGCTTGATATGACATACTGTTATAACGTTATAATATTATTAGTGCAGTTAAAAAAACAAATGCTACATTCCTGTTTTCCACATTACGACAATACAAGATTGTATATAACTTCTCATTAGTGGTATGCCGAAAACATCCCCGATTAACATTGCCCTAAATACGATACATGACTGATCGAGAGAAGAAATATAATGGGTCAGCAACACGACTATAAAGAAGTAAAAAAAGGAGTTACGGGCTCAGTTTTGTGGCAGATGTCACCATGGAGCTATACAATACATAGATATAAATAATTTACTAGCACATATAACACACTACAAAAATATTTGATTGTAGTGCGATGCCGACTTAGGCCGATCATTTAATTTGACAAAAACCAAAGAAATGGTGTGGATAACCGCTTTACGGGCCCACCTTCCCACTCACCGCAGAACAATCAAAGGACGTACATTTAAAAATTTATAAATAATCCTCCATGTAAAGAACAAGGGTCAACAGGTATCGCATATTGAGAGGTCATAAAAATATAAACACGTAAGGTATTGTAAAACACACACTGATATAAAAATATATGCGACATCAACATGATAAACCGTGCTCTGCCAGTACTTTCAAAACCAATACTTTTGAAGATAATGTTATACTACAGTAAGACAAAAATACATGCGTGAGTATATAATATTGTGTGTACCAAATTGACACGATTCCGATATCCACTCAGGTACTATAATTCCACTTTGATTTGAGTTATATTATGCAATATATGAGCAATGAAAGCGGAGTCTTAAAAATTAATAAATTCAATGGTTTTATGGTCTAAACAATACAACATCCCATTTTCCTTAAACGATACATTATACAGTGTATCTATCATGCTAACATGTGCCATTCCAACAGTTTATGATAGTTATTAAGAGATATTTCTGAATAAATATCAACTTTATACGAAGAATTTGAAGTTTCCTGTCTTTTTATAGATATGTAAAATCACCCATATTTCTATAGAATTGATTGTTTCTTTTTATCAGATCCACGGAAGAAAGGATTGAAGGAAAAGAGAAACCTTACCTGCACTGAACACGTTTTCTTCAAATCTACTTCCTTTATATGGTCTATTGGGATTTAAACAACGTATCTTATAACGTAACTGTTCCCTGCTCAATGATTCGTTAATTTGAATGTATACTTTAACGCCAGAAATAGAATATTCACAAGTGATGTTGTCATAAATGTCTGCCGGTGTCGCTCTACACGATTCTACGTGAACCAATACTACACTTCTCACATTGTTGTTATACAAAAGGATCCATTTCATTAGAGACACATCGGGGTCATGTGTTACACATTCGTAGACTGTTGGAGATGCTCGCTTTATCTCCCAAGGTGCTAGAAAATTATAAAAAAAAAGAAAATAAATTACCACTGTCTCTGAAAATCATTGTTTATTAAAGAAAGAATGTGAACTAATTGGAATTTGTATCGATATATAAGTAAGTAGGTTTTACTTGGATTAAGTTCTTTCATGTAAAATATTTTGAAGATAGAAATAAGATTTCTTTTTAAAAAAACTGCAACTTCTTGTTTCAAAAATTTTATCAATATATATATATATATAACTGTACAACATTACATGAAATGAATAAAAATAAATTACTTACTAGAAAAGACCACTTTTCTGGTATATATGTCCGTCACATTTTCACATTCCCCGTCTGTAATTCTGACACGTACATAAAGAGAGTAAAGAGAGTAAAACGCATCAGGCCACAAATGTATCAAGCAGTTTGATGTGATATTGGTGTACCATCTGACTTCGCAAATGCCGTCAAACACGACTGAACCTTTGATGTCCTTTAATAAATAAATAAATATTACAAACCTAAGTTTCAACCGATGTCATTCGTTAATTTAATATTTAATTGCAAACGTCGTCTGCCTTTCCGAGTCGCTTTTCATAGGAAAACGTAAATGAGGAACGATAACGCTTACAAGAACAAAACTCATGAAAATGAAATCAGATTCTATAGAATATGGGTAAGCATCTACTGATTCCTAGCAAAATCTGCCAATTGACTCGAACAAAAATTGTCGAATCAGGTTAATACGTAGTATATGTGTCAGATATGGCAGATTGTGATTACTGCCCATGTTTAGAACAAAAGATTTTGTAGTTCAATAAAGTACATAATAAATATATAAATAGATATAATCAATTTAAATAGATAGTATAATATATAATACAGTATTATATATATATATATATATATATATATATATATATATATATATATATATATATATATATATATATATATATATATATATATTATATATATATATGATAGATATCTGTAGAGTGGCCTTTTCTTTTTGAAGTGCTATAAGCTTTCAATATGGGTTTTAACTTTATTAAATGGATACAAATTTTATATGATAAGCCACTTTTTAGATTAAAAAACAATAGAAATTAACGTTAATCACTAGTTCACTTTTTGCATTTAACAAGTTCTTGAAATCCAATCATTGTTTCTTCAGAATATTGTTCAATACTTTGGAAAAATATGTATCATCGTTTGAGAGACAACATAACATCTTCAGTGACGTTTTTATTCTTATTTTAGGTACCCATACATCAGGTATTAAGTAAAAAAAGTACCGAAAGGTAAACCATATCTCATAGTCGATGGCATAAAAGGACAATATGGTGTATAGTGTCACGAACCCCAATAAAATCGAGGTGAGACCAGGTGGCTGGTAGAAGTAAGTCACCCCTGTTTGCATGAAACACCCGTCACTAAAGGCCTACAACAACTTGTCAAGTCGAGGTTGGTTGGTTGGTTGGTTGGTTGATTGGTGTTTTACGTCGCTTTCAACAATATTGCAGTTATATCGCGACATGGAAGCAGGAGGTTACCAACCTCTTAAACATAGTGACGCAACCCGGGAATCGAACCCGGATCGTCGGCGCCGCAAGCCAAGCGCTTAACCACTACACCAAGCCTGCCTCTTTTCATGTCGAGGAAGTAAATATATAAATAACCAAAACATAAATACACTGAAGGGAGGCGATGACAGGATATTGATACTTATAAAGAAAAGTTCGTGATGCTGCAATTAAAATCATCATGTTTATCGTAAAGGTAGATGTTTAGGTGTTTATCTGTCGTAAGATACGAAGTACAGTAGCCCTTTTCCAAGTTTCGTTCTGTGGGAGCCTGTAATTAAATTAAATTTGTACAGCAAATTACGTGATTACGAACAGACGCAAAAAATTTCTATCTATTTCGAAGTTCAATTCAATTGACAAATCAGTACCACATAGAGAGAAAGAGAAGTTACTGAATCAGCCGTGTGACAGAAATTGCCACGGAAATATACATTTTGTAATGTAATGATATAACAAAAAACCCCAAACAAACAAACAAACAAACTAAACAAAAATAATAATAACAGATAAATAAATAAACAAGAGGCCCAAATGCGCCTATATCACTCACCTAAGTATCTAGATTATCAGTCATGCAGGAAGGAGGAAGTAGTTTAATTTTTCATTATTGTAACTAAGTCGACACAAATGTTGAAAATATGTCAAATTTAATTTTAGACCAGAATAAAAAACAACAGTTTTTTTTTGCACATCCATTCAGGTGATTTTGATATTAAGCATTTGCTTTGTCTCTGCAAAATGTAACTCAGGGCAACAAGTTAGTCGTTTTCTTTAGGTGGGACCTTTTGTTGACTGATTTCAAGTTTGGGTCATAAACAACAATTGTTTCAAATATTGTCCAGATCCAACTTAAAATGGCATAATTCCATATGTTGAATGTTGAGAAACATCGAAAAACTTATTTAGATGTATAAAGAAATAAAAAAAAATTGACCACAGCTAGATTTGAACAGCTACTCTCCATATTTTAATTACCAAGTATTATATGTACCATTGTGAGACCTATTTTTTAGACATGGTGACACCATCTGTTGACCAATTTAGATGAAATGTTCAAAATTAATAGAGGACCTATAGTGCTTCATGTATACCATGTTTCATTAAAATCTTTCATATGGTATAACAGCAGAAGTAAAAATGCAAAGAATTGTTCCTCTACACCCTCATTTGGTAGTCTTAAAATTCATAGAAAATCCAAAAATTGAGATATTGACAAAATTCTTTCAAAGTAACATTCCTTACCATAATTATAATCAAGATAGTCCATAATAAATCATCATTATCAATTAACTAGGAAATATGACACTTTTCTGCATTGAAATCACCAAGTCCAAACAAATGTCGAAAAAAAAATTTCTAAAATCTGTTTTTGGAAGGGAACCAAAATGACAAGACTTCTTCACTCATCCCTCTAGATCATTTCCATGTATTCTGTTTGTCTCTGTATACAGCCAGTATGAAGAAGAATATTGTCAAAGGAGGGTACTGTTTTGTGAGTTACTTTTGACTGTAGTGGCGCCACCTGTAAAGAGGTCTGGACGAAAACCACAGAATTTAAAGGGGATCATAAGTGATTTATTTCTACCAAGATTTATTAAAGATCCTTCCAACAGTTTTGCAGAAAAAGTTGAAAATGTGAAAAATGGCCACCCCTCCCTTTTTTTGGAAGTCTAAAAAATCAAAACAATAGAGATATTGAAAAAATTCTTTCACAATAATATTCCTTACCATAATTATGATCAATATATTCCATAAGAAATCATCATTATCAATTAACTGAAAAACATGACACTTTTCTGCATTGAAATAACTAAGTCCAAATATATGTCGAAAAAAGTCAAAAATTTGATTTCGGAACAGAACCAAAAATAACAACACTTTTTCACACATCCCTCTAGATCATTCCTATGTCTGTATGTCCAAACAAGATTGGAGACTAGGGACATTATCGTCCAAATAAGGAAAATTCACAATAGGTTATCCAAAATCACTACGTTTATTTTAAATATGATTAGGAATTTTATTATTAATTATCTGTATGTTAAAATGTAAGAAAGTGTTTCTGTATCACAAATATTAACTTTCTGTTATTGAAGTTCGTGTGGTTATATCTCAGGTAAAATCCCAGGGTTGTTGATTAATAAGATGTCATTAAGATATCTAGATGTATCATTGAATGTATGAAATTTACAAAATTAAGTGGTATGTATACTTCTCGTTGTGGTAACAACGACTGCGTGAATACCTGGTAATATAAACTGCCCCACACTCAGATTATTTTCAGTGAGAAAACAGAGGTCATCGAGGGAAGATGCTGAAGTGCTGGATATATGATTAACCGTTTCACACTAAATGCATTTTCTGTCCGATCTGTGTAACATTCTAAACTAAAAACTCGATAATTTATTTAATTACTGGATTTACGTCGAGTAGACTATGATAAAAGAAATTAAAGGTGCTCAAATGTGCAGTGGACTACCGTTTATATTTTGACGGGCCTCTCGAATGTTTTTGGAATTTCTGAGGTAAGGAAACAATGTATATGTGTATGTGTATATATAAGCATTTTTGCACTCTCAGATCTATAAATGGAAGGTGTAGGTGTACGGTCTGAATCCGGCAGCCCAGAAAATGTGGTTATTGCTTTAACCTAGAGTAAATAGAACTGAGAAGTATATACTAAGTTTAATTTCCATGTTAGCCTTGTAAGGTCACATTTGTTTCCTCATTACATTTCTTGTTGTTTTCACGATACAACTGAGCTACAATCACTGCATATGAAGTGAAACCACAATAAGCCAAATTTGTCTTGTACTCAGTGAGGGTAAAAGCTTTGGGTATTTTAGTTTTCAAAGATAGAAATTTATCGCAGAAGAGGAGTGTCACGCATTTACAAATGTATATTACAATTGTTTACATGTTATTTGCATATCTGTTTTGCATGTATTGGATTTCAAATGAGTTGAAAGTTACTTTGCAAGGTAACATAGCTTTACATTTTGAAGATAATTATACAAGATTGCTAATAAAAATTAATGATCAAGGTTTATCATGATGGAAATTGTAGTTTTCATCTTTGGATATACTGCTACTGCCAGTACTTGTACAGACTCAACCTGAAACATGTCTTGGCAAATGTAATCAGGATCAACCATAAAACTATCATTTGCTGCAGTTGTACAGTTGTTTTGCTTCACTGATAATTTGTTACTTTTGTTTGGCTATCAAAAGTAGATTGATTTGCCCGAAGTGCTGGCCGGGCCTTTTCGCTTTCCCCTGTAGAACGAGTTCTCAACTCTGGGCCTAATAATCCGCATGGAAGAGGGATACTCTGATGTTGAGCATTTTTCTGGTGCAAATATGTTTCAGGTGAGAGATATTTTCAGTTGTAGAATTCGTCATACCGTATGTCTGCTCCAATTTCCTACCTCGCAACACGTCCGTGTTTGCTAGGACATTTCACCAATTTAACACCTTTAATGCTTTATCTATTGGTATTTCGCAATTATACTCCTTTAAATTCCTAACCTAAAGTTTGAAATAAACGGAAGTTTACTGTGCTACTATTGTAAACAAGGAAGTGTCAAAGTATGTCCGTAGTCACGTGACGCGCAAGTCAAGATTTCTATTGAGAAAACAATATCTCGACAAGTGACTGTTATTGCTCACCATGGAGTTGAATTTCTGTCTTAAACATAACTGAAGAGACTAGGTTGTGCGCAAATGGTATAGTACATGTATGTTCTAATATTTATTATTTTTATTTAAAGAAAGTTCTATAAATTGTACTTCATGTGAGATCTGTTACTTTCGTTTTATCATTATCAATCAAATATATATGATAATATGTGGTAATTTATACAATGGAATAAACAAATCAGTTTTGAATACAGATATATAAGAGATGAATTCTTAAATTTTATATCAATATGCATTGTTAAATTCATTATAACTTTTTCCGATATAAAATGATGTGATAAACAAAAGAAGAACAAAAATATAACTATATGATAAAAGTCTCCATGGACGTGAAGAGCGAACAGGAAACAGCATATTCTAACACAACATAAAAATTATCGGCCGTAATAAAATTGGGATACTGATTTGGGACGATCGATTGAAGCAACAATGTACGATTGTGTGATTAGCGGTTTAACGGAAGTACGTTGTAAAATGGCCAATAATCTTGTACACACAAACGTCGAAACACGAAATATTTAAGTTGGCTTTATTTAAGGTTTTCAATTACCGAGAGTCTACACAGCACAATCAGATAGGTGCTGTTTTCCTGATCGACAGGTGCTAGATTTGAATCCCGCCAGTGTCTTGTCTTCCCGAAGACTACTCGCTGCGTTGAGAGGATGTGTTACATGGTCTAAATATCTATGGGATTCATCAGGCTGATGAAGTCACCATATATGTGCAGTATCGTGGTTGGACGTAAAAACAGGCAATAAAAATCCCAGAATCAACCCTGACTTTAATATCTTGTGATTTTTAGTATACAGATACTTACAACGTACGACCATTGCAATCTTGGTTGTTTTGTCACATTTTGTAGCCATGCTGATAATAAAACTGTCTCATTTGATAGTTTGATGGTTTGATTTTTATCACGTAACTGTAGATCTATAAAGCAATGGATAAATACAAAGTAAATAAACAGCCGATATAATAGACTGGAGTAACCTGCTCTTGCTTGCTATCGCTGCGCGAAGAGACAGGTGACCACTGCCATTCTGGAGAGGCTCGATTCACTCCAGCCTAGTGTTATTTACAGCACAGGCAGTAAGGGCAGATAACAAGCAGTACACACTGGATGTAGATATAATTCGTCTGCAGTAGCATACGCAGCATTAGTATACAGTATCTGATGTAATTTATGAGAGACGCGCGATATAATAACTTCGAGGATTGAATTAATTCTGTCAATAATTGTTGATTCATGATTAAATGATTAAAACAAAACGAGACCCAGAGAGAGAGAAAAATAACCGATAACGCGTCACTTGAACCTCGTTATGAATTAGTGGTCACCTGTCTAGATATTTCAATCTAGACAGGCATTGCCAGTCTACCGATATAAGAACTTCATAATTTACTGCTAGATAATGAATATATGTAAATTAGAATACCATATTTTAAGATCAAATCATACCGTTACAATTTTGAAAAAAAAAATTCACTAAGTGTGTACTAATTTTATATTCACATTTCTGTTGCAAATATAATGAACTGCAAATCTCTATGAATTCCTTTGAAAATAAATTCAGATTTTACAGTAAATTCTTGACGTGAGAACATTTACATCGGCTTTCTGCATTTTGCTTTACATTTAGCATTCAAGTAAATGTTTTCCTTTATTTATTATTTTACACATGTTTGATAATTAGTATTCTACTATGCAAGAAATATTTGCCATTTAATTTGTAATGAGTTTATGTTTATCTACTTTAGTTATGTAAAAATTAGTAAGTTTTGTGCATTCACAATTTAAGCGGTGTGACCCAGTGGGTGAGGTGCTCGGCTTGAAATCGAAATGTCACGGGTTCGACTCCCGTAGACCAGTGTTCTTAGTAAATAGAGAGTACAATCTTGGGTCCGTGTAACGTAAAAGATCCGTCACTGCTTTGGGTGGGTCCATCGCAAAGGTATAAATTTCTATGCAATGCATCATGCAGATGCCGTCACCATACACGTGAGGTAATCGTGGAGTGACGCAAAACAATAATCAGTCCATCAATCAATCAACCAATTAAAACAATTACAATTTAATACATTTAATTTAAGTTAGATATAAATTAAATTTACATTAATCTAAGTTAATAATATAACTTACCACAAATTGCTTCACCAAAACTTCCATGAAAGTGGACTATATATGTTAAAAATACTACAATAGCCATGGCATGGTGAACTGGAATTTTCTGATATTTTTCCATGTCTACTAACATAATTCACAGTACTGTACTTTGTATTTTGCTTTTATGAGATTACTTCGCTTTGAAACAATGACGGAAATCAGGAAAGAGTTCATCGATTAACCTACACTTATTTTTAGCTATTTAATTGACAAACAACATGAAAGGAAACAATTTAAGATAGACTCTACACATTGTTTTTTGATCATTGCCTCTACTATAAAATTACAATTTGATATTGTTCAACGACAATACAGTGATTTATTTCAAAAAAAATTCTTTTCTTTTATGTAAAGATGATGGATAAATTCAAACCATAAGTCCGAACATCATGAAACCAAAGGACATACAAAATCAGTGAAAATGAACACCAAATAGAGAACAACGAAAAATGTCTACTTTAAGAGCATATTTATGAACCCCCCCTTGATGGAGTTAAATCAGGTGCCCGGGGAAAGTGAGCATCTTCTGCTTGTAGAAACACCAGTCACATCTGATATGAGTAATCTCGAAGAAGAACCTAGGCATTAATCAAATCTCATAGGTGTAAAATAACGGACAATATCATGCATAGGTCCATATCAAGATGAATGCTATAACTAATGTGTCGGTATATTAAGTTTAATCCAGATGCTGACTGTTTCTTTATGTTGTAAAACAGACACTCTATGAATACTGCTTCGAATGTTTATATTCGTATGTGTGCTCACCAAAGTGTAACGCAATTAGTAATCACTAGAATACAAAATTCCACCAAGAAGCAAACAGGAAATGTTACTCATTAGAAATATCAATATCTTAATGATCTTTTTAAAACATTTTTTGTTGATCGAGAGTGTTTCTGTACAAAGTATCAACGGATACTATTTTACTTTTTTGTATAATGAAAATCATAGAGGGATATTTGGTATTTATAAGTATTATAATCATAAAGGAAAAAGCATGAGATCTGTCAAAGCTACATGACGAAATCCGCTTCAGACTTGCATGTCAATATGTAGAAAAAGAACAAAAAGGAAACCATATTTGTTTCGGTAATTACCGACGTAGCACGATTTATTACAGGAAAGCTGACACTCGCTTGCAGTGATTAACAGATAGGCGAATTACCTATCTACTCACCGCTTAAACAGGATAATCAAAGGACAAACGTTTAAATAACTCTCCATATCTAAAGTGAACACCTCCAAGTAAGTATATTGCCAAAACAATTAGCAGTAATCAATAAGACAAAATAGAAAATATAGGGCTTCGTGTACCCCTGAAGAACCATAGTTACCATCAGGTACCATTACTGAACAACAAACATACACGATGTGGATGTGTGTTCTTACAGTTGTTATGTGTCATAAACTTATGAGATATATGTGGTACTGAGAGGCAGTCTAGTTGTTTGGTTAAATGCGGAGCATGAAAAACAGGGACTGCGTCGATATGTTTAAGATGCGGGGTGCTGGAATTTGTTTTGTTTGATGAAAATGAATTCCCTTTGTCTTAAATGGTTTGTTTCACTTAAATGAGTTTATAAATAATCAGTATGATCAGACATTTCAATTAATTTATGCTAGGAATAGCGACTTATTAGGAGCATTTTGTCTAGCATCTGTCTGTTTCTTCCTTTGTCAATCCATTTGTCTTTTCGTGAATTTTCTGTCATTTATCTATATGATGCCAAGATGTGAGAAATTTTTAAGTTCATGTTTTCTTGAAAAAGGCAAATGGCCAAAACGTTGAAACAGAGCAGCACGAAAAAGATTTATTGCATTCCATTTGTAATAGTTGACTGAATGCCAGTTTTAGGTGTTACTGATTGTAACTTTTGAATGTTGTGTAATACAGCTTATAGATTTTACTGCTGGATTTTTATGACACGACCTTCTTACAATTACAATTTGACCCTTTTACCTTGACCTACGTGTAAGGTTAACCTCCAGCAGGTAACACATGTGTTCCTTGAACACTCTGGTTTTATTTCAAACTACATAAAACCCTTTTAGAATTGTTATAAATATCAAGATTATCCACTAAGGCAATTGTCTTTTCTATAGTTCATTTTGTAGTTAGACTGACAGCTTTGACTACCAAATAATGGTTAAATGTTCTTGATTTAAAAGTATTTTTATAAAATAGAAATATTCTTTCAGTATTTGTTTTGTTTGTGTATGTCAGATGATCAACCTGTTTTTCCATATTTATTTCTTCACAAGCATTGTGTTTATTTCCCTTGGACCATAAACCACCTTTTCAGACGGCACTGTCCACATACAAGAGAAGGAGTGTGCAGACTGGATTGCAAAACCCCATGGGGGCTGCATATTCATCATGGAATACCAATCCAGCTATATGATTTCAAGGCTGAAACCGAAAATAATATATATTGATTTTGTCAGCAACTAGAATTGCTATTTGCTATTGGTTCATTACAATCTTTTAATTTTTTTTATGCAACTTGGTCAACATCAGCCACTTTCATTGACAGATTAAAAGCAGCGTAATTTATACTATAAGGGAAACTCTGAATTAATTGGATGGTAATAAACTTCTTTCAGCCACCCGGATGTAAAATATCTTTAGACTTTTCAACCTTGTATATATTAAGGTACTTGCTACCCATCGGGTCATTTCTGCTCATAAAATATATGAAAATTGCACTTACGTATACAGGGTGCCACAGCCCTATTCCTTTTTTCTCCCAAAACCAGCCTTTGCATGCAGTAAATGGGTTACACGGTACTGTTCCATCCTCCAGTCTCTAAATGCTGTCATACTCACGATGTTCTTTGTCAATGTATTTTCAACAATTTATTTATGACAATTGGATCTTGCAATTTGATGCTGCAAAAGTTCTTCTAGTTATCGATACCATCGCGTCTTAGACTCTTTATTTCTAGGAAAGAACATACTGCATCCACTTTTTGCAAGTGAGAAAAAATCCGACCTTGTCGAATTGGGATCAACGATATACATAGTATTAGATAAAATATATGAAAAGTCATCTAAGGCTTTATATATGTGTACGAAATTTTCGATAAATAGACACACATACACAAAACAGGCACATAGAAAGTCATAAAAAATCGACACCACTGTTTAAATTAATCCAGCACTATGGTGTGTTAATTCAGATGTAGATACCAAGAAGGAAGAAAAAAAGCATTAGGAACAATTAAAATCAGCAATATTGTGACGAACGAAGCAATCCTCTTTAAACTGATTTTCATTTCTCTCTATCCATTCTACTGTACTTTTTATTTTTTCGTAAGTCGCAGTTAATTCCTCTTAATTCACGGAATGAATGTGAAAAGTTTTTATTTCAGGAAACCGTATCAGATAGAAATGATGCTGTAAACTCGTTATAAGGTTTATTACCATAAGTTCATGACAGAGTTACTATCTCTGAATGCAGACATGTATGATGGATAGATGACAACCTCATCCCCTCCGAAAAACACAAGTTGTCCCCTACAACCCCTCCCCCATCCTAAAATCACCCCGAAGACAAACATAAACGAACAAACAACAAAAGCAACAACAATAATAATAATAAATACTAATAATAATAATGAATTAATTAATAAGAAAAACAGGGGGTGTGGACGGGATAGCGTATGTTTCTGAAAATCAGAAAAGGGAAGCGCGTGACATAAATAAAAAGAAGCACTCAATTTTCACAAATTTTCATCCACTTAGACTTCTTGACGTGGTGAACTAAATCTATCTCATTACAATCCATGTTACCTAGTAGAAACATTGAGCATAAAAGACAAATACAAACATGGATAAACACATAACGTCATAACTATTTACCTAATAACAAAAGAATGTTCAAGAAAAATGATGTTAAATTTCATACACATCAGTAGGTAAGTTTAAGAAATTTGATTTAATATTATAGCTGTTTTTTGTTTTGACAAGCCACACTATGCCAGTATGGCGATTATCTCTGGTTTCTTTGGTCTTAATATGTTTTGTTTGTGTGAGGATTATTGAGTTTTTCCGACTGTTAAATGAATGCTAAGTACTGTATGTATTGTATGTGATTGTCATTTACTAATAAGACTGGAGTTAGCATGGGATATATCTACCATAATGGCAGGTTTTGTTTGTTTAGTGTTTGATTCCGTTTTTTTCAAGCACGAGACGGAAGGGAAAGTGCGTTCTCTATATTGATGGAATAAAGAAATGATTGAATGTCGCATTCTGTTGCGATCACAAAAATTACATTAACCTTTTGACAGTGTGCTTTAATTGCTACTTATATACAAATTCTTACACTTGATTTCTCAAGCTGTCCATTGTATGTGTCCAAGTCGTATTGATTTCTTATCTTTTCATTTTATAACTAGATATTTGTATTATATTTATTTTATGTTACTCTTAGCGTTAAACCAAACGAATGTGGAAAGGAGACATACACAAATCATAAAATCTTTTCAAAATATTTGAAGAATGAATTTTCGCTTCTTTATCTTGATATTGCTGTTCCTAAGTATTTCCAGCTCGCATTTCGTGCTTGGTTATGATGTGATGGGAGAAGCTAAACTAAATGAAGGTAAGGGTACATTATTTTGTTGTTGTTATCGCAATGATTGTTTTGTCCTTGTAAGCACTTGATGGATATCCTCAATAGTGATAAAAATTTTGTGAAAATTCTAATTCCAAATATTAAACAACACCCCCTTCCCATTTTGTCGAGGTTTCGCAAAATACACAGCTGTAATTATTGTTTAACGACAACATAAGTTTTTGTGAACTCCTTTAACAAAATTATCAAACAGAAGACAAGAACGTTCATATAATCATTTGACATACTCCTCCTCGGGAAAAAATGTCTAATATTATTAAAATCAAGTTTTGCTTTATTTTATCATCCGTCTATTTTTAGTGGGCGTGCATGTTTGTAAATGGTTGAAATTTACATGGCGTGAAGGAACAGTGGAATTTCTGGACCTATGTATGAAGTGCACTTGTACTGGAAAGGATTTTTTCACATGTAACAGGTAAAATACCTAGAAAATCCAAGTTCGAGTAATATGTATATTTCTGGGTGCCTGAATATTTCAAAAT
The DNA here is from genome assembly GCA_035048485.1 of Pteria penguin. NCBI lineage: Eukaryota > Metazoa > Mollusca > Bivalvia > Pterioida > Pteriidae > Pteria > Pteria penguin. The sequence continues at coordinate 26,140,588 of CM068589.1, read as the reverse complement.
TATTTCATGTGTACACAGTTGATTAACTTATATTTTCCAATACTTTTGTGCAACTACCATTAGTCCATATATATTTACACATTCAAATGTGTGTTCTACGAAGTAACTACAGAAAAGTCATCATCAGTTGAAACCCTGATTTAGACCCCTCCAAAATTTGTAGGTAAGCTACGATATGTGTTTACTTGAAACACAAACACACTACTTTATAAAAAGATGAGAAAAATGAAATAAAACATACTTGCACACCTAATGGCTTTTATCAAAACGTTATTATTGATTGAAATACTATAAATTCACATATACGGATGTACACTAATATTTGTTAAAATATTGCCCTGACTTTAGCACCTTAATTACATGATGTTGCTATTAGCAGGGGATATTTTAATAACAATAGCAACATCAAACGTGAATTGCAATTAATCGAAATCAAATATTCGAAAAACAGAGGGTGAAGTATTTTATCATCTACTTCACCCTCTGTTTTTCGAATATTTGATTTCGATTTTTATGTAATTTCAGTTTCAAGGGAAAGTCGAGGTATAAATCATGAAAGGACTGTATATATATTTTTATTATTATTTTTTTCGCAGGGGGGGGGTTTAATCAAGAGTAATCAACAATATTAAAGTATAAACGAAGTAAAATATGATGATGATAAAAAGAATGGCTTCATCTTGTTTTAGTCTAATAAATATTTTTCATCTTACAGCACAAAGCCATATTACACGGATTACCCACTACACTGTGAGCAGATCTTTGTGGGATGCAATCCACGTTTGGTGTCCGCTTCCAATAAAAGCCGTCTATGTGATCTTAAAGGTCAACGTGCAGTTCTGTCTGGAACTGGAAATGAACCCTTCGGACAAACTTTTCTCGATATGTTCCACGATATGTTTCATTTGATATAAAAGTACATAATAAACTGTTTTTAATGTCTGATTTTACCCCAAATATTGGAAATTTATTTTTGATGCAGCCACATTTGCTAGAGACCTTGTATAGGTCTGCATGCTTGACTTTATAGAAAGGATCATATATCAACACATTCACCAAAATGATCAAATAAAACAGATATTTATATTCTATTCTTTAATTCAAAATCTCTCGAGAACGTGTTGTTAAGATATATCGCATTGAGTTGAATAGACTGTATTAAGTGGTCTATACAGCAATATAAATTGATATCCGATTTCTCGGCAATAGATTTAATCTTTTCTACGATACATAATGCTCCACCAAGCTGTCACATGGCAGTTTCACCAAGATTATTGTCTTAAGTTTATTTACCTCGCTCATATAATCAGTTAACAAAAAATTTATAATAGTATTTGGGCTAGAGACGAATCCAGAATGCTGAAGCAATCGAAAGTCAGAGTGCTTATAGTCAATTTTACAATATCAGTAGAAGAAGATGATGAAGAAAAAGATGATGATGATGATGATAATGATGATGATGATGATGATGATAATCATAATAATAATAACGACCCGAGTATGACAGTTTCTTCATAATATGTCGAGTTCTCATCATCAAGCATATATAATATTTTAGCTTCTAATGTCTTAGTAAGATACCCACATTTATATAGGTAATTGATAATAACTAACATTTTGACATTTCTAAACGTTTAACCGACGTGTACAGGATCAATACCTGATTTTGATATGAAAACAGTGTTATGATGCACAGATTGGCTCAACTCTGAATACGTCAACGGCTGCACTTAATTCCATCAGTACAAACAGAACGAAATTGCCTGCGTTGAACGTCTGTACATATATAATTCAAAGTGTGCAATGGTATCCAGGCCATGTATAATAGCAATATTATGTATGTTGCACGTGGCGTTTGTGTGGAACTTCACCGTTAATTATATTTCTAAACGCAATAGAGGTAAGATTTACGTAATTATTATTCTACCTTTTTTATTGTTACATCTGTGATTTTACTCGTTATCACACGCTTTCATTCGTGTTATGTGGTGATAACACTTTCTACACAGTATTTGTTCACATTCATGTATATGTACAGTATTAAATTATATTTATTTCGCTTGCATTTATGGGCATTTACGGCAGGTGTGGCTAGCCAAACAAGAGACGCTAGCCCCCCACCGGGAATCTGGTCTCACTTCTGAATTTCAGGGGGTCATAAATGTCCATTGTGGTATATTGTTGTTAATGCCATAGTCATGTGACACCAGTTACTTTCGTATTTTACACATTTTGTTTTTGGCCATGAAAAACTTATGCAAAGGTTGATAAACTTAGGTTTGCAGAATTTAATAAAAATTTTAGCATGAGTGATATCGAGTACCTTAAACATATTGAATAATGTTCCTTACAAAATTAAAGGTTACTATGGAAACAAGGAGATATTAATTGTCTTAGCAACTACATATATCAGCATGCAAAACGCCAAAAAATACGGCTATATTTTGTGGTTAATTTAATCTTATTTTGAATAAATTAGACATTTGGCTTATGGATTTTCCAGTTTTGAAACTGGTTTTTAAAATATAAGATTAAAAATAAAAACAATGACAACATAGACAATTTATTGTATATATAAAATAAAAAATAACGTTTTACAAAAATTGCTTTTTTTTATTTACAAAGAATAAAAATAAAAGAAAAGAAAGAAAGAAAGAAAAAAGGCAACACCATGCGGTAAAAATATACAAGTAGACAAACACATATCAGATTTACAATCTGGGTAATAGCAATAACTGGGATTTTAGTTGATAACACCTTTACACACAGCTGACAGACAAAAGGACTAAAACTTACATGCCCCAAATCTTGGGTTCTAGGGGCATAAAATGAAGAGTATATAGGTATAAATGTACATGTTTTGAAAACGATTTGTGAGAAGATATTATGATAAAGAGAAAAATGTGACTTCAATACTATCTTCGAGAATTTTCTGTTGACTTGTTTTTCTGCAATTCTTCAGATGACCGTGATTTTGTTCACCTAGACAGCAATAGGGGTCTTTCTGCTTAACAAAGTAAAGGTAGCACAACAATCTATTACGTCTTTTTATGGCAATGGAATATGACCCTGTGATCTCTTAATCAGCTAGATGTCAGTGTTGTATAACATTACAAAGAACCTTGTTTGATATTTTATTGTATGTGTAGTGACAAAAATATCGCTGGAAATTCAAGTTTAAGGGGTCAAACAGTTTTTCGACCGTAAGCAAATGAGTATTTGACCTCGATATAATCATGGTGCATCTATATACCAAAACACAGTAGCATATGTGCAACAATTGCAAAGATAATAAAGGGAAACGAAATTTCTAAGTTCAAGGGATGTAATTCGTCAAAACTGATTTATCTGTATACAACGTTTCTCCTCAAAATGTGCAACCATTGGAAAGACAACGAACGGAAAGTGAAATGCTGGAAATGTTCTAAATTCGAAACTTCAGAATATGCATATAATATCCCTGAGAAAATAAGAGGAAAGCGTTGGTGCACGGGCGCACACTCACACACAGCGCGGCTCTCATTACAAACCTACAAGTGATATAATCATATTATTGAATGATAAGATAATAATAATATGTGTTGACTGGTATGAATTGTTGCTTCTAAATCAGAGTCTCCCATAAAATCTTCCACACATTTTTACACCGACTAGACAGACGTGAAAAGTATAAACTAATTTATCCAACTTCCTTTATTGTGCTGCTTTTGCGGTGAGTTGAAAGGTGAGCGTCCGTAAACCGGTTAACCACACCTATTGAATGACTTTTGTTACTAAGTCGGCATCGTAACCGCAGCACAATCGAATATTTTTGTAGTGTCATTTTCCCGTGTATATAGTACTATTATCATGTTTTATGTGCATGTCTTGGTGATTTTTGTCGTACAGCTTTGTCGGATGTCTTCTGTTTTCTCGTTTTGGTCGAAAGATTTTAGATCCATCCTCTAGCTACGCTAATGTTCTTAGCCAAAGTGGATGTATTTAACTTCTTCCCACTAATTTCTCCTGTCAGAATATTCTTCATAAGTAACTCTTCACTTTTTAGAGACCATTCGATCCATATCATACAGCTACCAACCTTGATGCCACTTTCAAATCTATTTTTAGAATTTAGATTTAAGCAATTGTCTTTCCATCCGACCTTTATTACATCAAATGTACTTGAAATTCTTTGAATTTCATGGATAGTCAACACACAATTGTTCTGCATGTCAAAGTAGCTGTTGATGGTAGATATACATCCATTCTCTGGGCAGCTTCTTGAAAAGTTTTCTTCGCCATTATCCTGAAATATTGGTGCTTTGATACTCCCATCTGAAGAAGTTGGAATTATAAAACCTGATGTACATGTACAATAATTTTATGATCAAAGTGGCAAATTTGAAAAGAAAGAGAAATGTTTACACCGTTGTCAATCTTATGGCCTCCTCATGCACAAATTTTTAACTGAATGTGCTCCGACCTATGTGAATGTAGACTGATCTCGAGATAAAAGATACTACAGAGAGCGCATTTTCTGCTTCATGCCGCGATATACTGCTATCCATTAGTGACGATGGTTCATTAGTAACCTCTCTCTATGACAAACGTGACGATTTCAATTTCATTATTACCAACTTCCCTTTTCTGAGTAGCAACATACCTTCCTCCCCCTCATATGGCGTCTTCATTTCATAATTTATATGCTATGCCAGGGCATGCTCTAAATACGAAAATTTCGTCCTGAGAGCGAGGCATCTTGCTACGAAACTAGTCTCACAAAGATATATCGAGGAACTATTGAAAATGTCAATGAGGAAGCTCTAGGGTCGTTATAGGCATCTATTGCAATTTCAGATTCCTCTTTCAAGAATGTTACCCAATATTTTGGGATCTGACCATGCAAAATAACCATCTTAACTTTCTGACTATACTTGATTTTACATAATACGTATATACATGTATATACAGATATTTGTTCACCTGCGTTTCCGACATGGGAATTTCTGGCAGGCAGCATTTCTTGCCTTGAATGGGAAATTTGACTTCGTGTTCCTATCTCCTTCGTATGTTCATGCGTGTATATCTATGCTCGATTTGAAGGGTTGTTGCAGGACTTTTGCGACGGGTGTTGCGTGCGGCCAGGGGATGCTTACTCCTCCCGGGCACCTGGTCTCACCTCGATTTTATTGGGGTTCGCATTTGTCTGAATATGACACTCAACACGATATTGTCCCCTTTATTCCATGGGATATGGTTTCCCCTTCAATGCATCTTCGTTTTTCACTCTACATGTGCTGATTGGCAAGCTACTATTCCACCATCTTCATCTATATTCCATTTCATATCAGCTGCAATCAATTATCTTGTCCACAACCTGCAACTTTACATATTTTGGCCCACGTATGTGTAACTTTACAGTCACAGTAGGATTTCCATTCTGTGCCTCAGAGAAAACAGATCAGCTAAATAAGCAAACACTTTCATAAAATCATATTAAAGATAACTAGAATAGCCTTATGAAACAATGGCATGTGGAAGTCAGGTATACATTGCAAGCTACCTAAGTACCAAGTCTTCAGGAAAGAAAAAAAAAATTATCATCATAAAATTTTACAAGTGTAAATTCTCTATGCAAACACCTTGTATGCAATTTCAAATAAAAATTATTAGACTTATATACTTGAAATATTATTAAAATTCGTGCAATGGTAGTATGGACCGGACATAGATTTACTCATTATTTGCACTGTGACCTTGTCCTTGGTTCAAGGTCATAATACATTACTATGTCATGGGCAACATCTCTGTAAAATATTATGTAAATCTATGAAAGGGTAAAAGAAATGGCCTAGACTAGAATTTAACTGAAATAAACACTGTGATCTTGACTTTGCAGATATGACCCTGAAAATGAATGGGGGACACCCCGCCTTAAAGAAATAAGTGTGCAAATTTTAAAAGTTCTAGCATAAACAGTTTGATCTATACCTTGTATACAAGTTACTTTCTCAAAAATTGCTATGTTTGCTCCCAAAATTGCCTTGACAATTGACCTAGATTTTGAAAATCATAAGGATTCGACCTCATACAATAAGAAAGAAGTGTACCAAGTTTGAAAGTCCTAGCCCAATCGGTATGGCATGTATCGTGTAAACAAGGTGCGGACAGACCCACATGGCCATAAGATAATACGTCCGTCAACGACGGGCGTATAAATATCATTTATAAATAATATATATGGGTTATATATACAAAAGGATCAATCCAGTTATATGTATTTAATATTCTCAAGGTAGTCCTCATTATAACGCTAATAAAGACTTTTTTCATAAGTCAAAAAACTTTTGTAGCCAAAGTTTTTTTAATTCACAAATATTATGAATTTAAGGAATCTTCGAAATTTACCTTTAACAATCCCTCTGAGCCCTTTTATATGCTGACTAAAACATGCCAGTTTATACCATTTTGTGAAAACCAGTCTGATTATTTTTCACGATATGCAATGGGTAGAAATTTCATGGCCCAATCCATGATAATCGTCACTTCTCCATAAGACTAGCAAGCAGTTGACTCCCAGCCAGATGTTGATTTGCTGACCGTGCAATACTGTCTGACATAACGTCATAACTTCAATGTCCAGCGCACTTACTACCAAACTAGTGCACAGTCGAACAGTAGTTGATTTTTAGTTTGGTTTCACTCTTTACACAATTGATACCCTCCACACTACGATAGAGCATGGACCTTGACCAAAGATATCTCCAAGGTCACAGCAAGTTGCTGTGGAAATTATTTTTCTGCCTAGAATCGTTCTTATACATTAATATATATATATATATATATATATATATATATATATATATATATATATATATATATATATATATATATATATATATATATATATATATATATATATATATATATATATATATATATATATATATATATATATATATATATATATATATATATATATATATATATATATATATATATATATATATATATATATATATATATATATATATATATAATATATATATATATATATATATATATATATATACATGAAATTGTCAGTGACATATGTGATCTACATTTTATTTAAAATGAATCCAAATGTATTTTCTATAAATTATGAATGGGCACTATTTTTTTATCATTTGTTTTCCTCAAAAATTATATTTATGTACCGAAATGCTACTATTGTATACTGTTTATTTTGATGGATATGGGAACTTATATTATTTGTCTTTCGGACGATTTACCTTGCCTCCTTTTGAAACATAATACATGTACATTACATGTTCACATATTCTGAAATATATCTATGCGATATTGAATTGAAGGTTAATCATAGCCTATTATTTTTCAATATCTATGTTTGATTGATGCAGTGTTTCGAAGTAAAGAACATTTGAAAATAGAATAAATTAAAATGAAATAATTGACTTAAGTATTTTCTCAGCTTATGGCACTTGGACCAGGTATGAAAAAATAATAATAAAAAGCACAGAAAAAAGACAGACTTGAAAAGACAAATGGACTTATTCCCAAATAAGGCAATCTGACAACGGGACTTATCCCCAAATGAGGCAATCTGACAAAATATAAATTGGAAAGTCTCAAGTGTATCATTGCACTATTTTTAATGTGAATTATCATCATTCATGTGCCGTGAGATGTTAAATTTACAAGTTTTGAGGCCATTTCCTGTCGATAAGACAAGTCTCAAAAAAAAAAAAAAAAAAACTCAGCCCATGGAAAATTCATTATTTTTATATAATTATGTCTGTATTTAATAAACTTTTGCAGGTTTATTAGGGTATTGTGCAGTAATACAAAATTATTAACAGAGACCTGAAACATATGCATCGAATGTCAATATGCTAACATGACAACTTTCAGGTACCAATGGATGTAAAAAGAGGGAGGGGGTCATCTTAAGGGGATAATATTTATAAACAAAATAAAATGAGATTATAAATAAAGTAAAAAATAAAATAAAGCAAATACATTTGACACAACCTTCTGAGTACAGTATAGCTGGTCGTTTTCTTTCTTTTTGTACCCTTTTCTCTTTCCAACCGGTACCAGGATAGATTATTACAATCATTTACGATTACCTTTCGCAAAGCTTTTAAATAGGCTGCTTCTTTAAAATCGATCTTGGTATTAAGTGACTTTTGCAATCGTAATGCCGCATGAATGACAGAGAACTTGTTAAAGCACAAAACTCGGGATTCTGACACTCTTTCCATATTTATTAAATTTCATGAAAATCATTGCTTGGAACTGATTCTGCAATACGAGTAAAGAATATGTAGAATATGAAGAGTTTAAAGTCCGCCGTCAATAAAGCGACATTTCCTGTAGTAAAGAAGCAGAAAGGAAGTTCATATCAGAATGTACAGATTTATACAGGAATCTTCTCTGTTTATGGAAAGTTAAAAGTGAAGACTATTTGGATATCAAATTCCTTTATAAAATGACAACAATCTTTTTCACAAATTGTAGGTCCCCCCAAAAAAATACCCAAAACAAAACACCAAACAAACTAGAACTTGCATACGAGATGCTGTTACACAGATACAGATATGATGATGATATGATGGCGTCACCAAAGAAGACCTAAAAAAGAAATTCAATGTGCTAAGAACGAATTTCATGAAGGAACTAAAGAATGTGTGCGAATCTAGTGGCTAAATACCACAAAGTAATGAACAGAAGTTCTAGATGTAAATTAGATTCGCGCATCATCGTATCCACCATCTGAATCAACGGAGCTACCAATGATAATAGCCCATCGAATGAATCTCCATCCATACAAAAAAAGCTTTATAGTCGTCCGGCTCATTTAACCCAAGTTCTTTAAGCATATTTACTGGCCCATAAGTATAGTATGTCAACCACCGTGTCTAAGTCCTTTCTCTTTTGGATTTTTTTTTCAATGATAACATTACAGCTATCATTACTACAGGGTCATCCAACCTGCCCGTGTGTTCTCATCGCCAGTCTATGTTGAAATGACCGTTTAAATAGGCAATGTTATTGTACCGTTTCTGGTGAAGCCAATTTTCCTTAAATGTATTGTATCAATACTTTTGCCAATAGAATTGATCGTGCATGGGCAGCTTTAGAAAAATACCTTAGTATTTCAATTAGAAATAAATACACAAGTCCCTTTTTTCTGTTTGTACACTCTCCGTAAGTAAAGGTATATCATCATTTATGAAATTGTAGAGAATAACAATTTATATTCTCATAAAAGAATTTTTCTCAAGTTAAAATATTTCTTTCATATCTTAGTCGGCATATACGAGTGTGATGTTGAAGGGTTCCGATGGCTGGATGGCAGAGTGACATTTTTGGATTCTTGCCTAAGCTGTTCATGTAACGGTAAAAAGTATACTGGATGTGCCAGGTAAACTTAATGATAATTACATCAATGATGTTTATTACATTTATTTGTTATTCCGACCAAACTCATTTCAATTAAAAGCATAAAGTAACTACTTTATCAATATGTTAGATGTCACATATTTATTATATTTTATATGCATTTAATGACAAAGTTTAGTTACGAAATTTCAGTGAATGTAATATCCTGGTGTAGCTTAAGCTTGTTAAATGAATAGTGTCTCTTGTTTCGATTAAAAACATTCCGTTACCATTGGCATGGCATTTACATGGTGTATCGTTAGGAAAGTTAGACCTTTGCAGAGGACCAAAACTCAGCATTAGGAACTTTTTATTTGCGAATGTCTACCATGAAGTGAAATCTTTGTTTCATTGTCTCTTCCAAGAAGAAGGACACTAAAATGTCGGTTGTGGATGTCTCTGCATTCTGAATTCGAAATGAAAGTGTCTAACTAGTGGTATGATGTTGTTCTAAGTATTTCTCCGGATCGTATAACAATTTTGCGTCCTAAGCCGGTGCTCCTATTGCTATACAAATAGTATTTTGTAGGTATTCGATGCATAAATATGTTTTTATCGTTATATTTTTTGCTTCAGTATACTATCATGGTTATTAGTAAAGCGTTTTCCATTTTCTCCAATAGTATCAAGCCATATTACACGGAATTTCCGGGTAACTGTAAGCAAGTGTTCGTCGGCTGTGATGCTAGATTGGTGTCCGCAACCAACGAAAGCGAAGAATGTGACATCGGAATGGGGCCAGTTGCAATGATCGGATAGAATTAACACTTTGAAACTTTGTAAACTTAAAGACGTAAAACTAGAAATTATGTGAATGTTAGTACATCAACAGAATACTGAGAGAAATATAATCATGGGATTGTAGAGTATAAATCGACATTTACAAATCATTGTTCATCCTGGATCTTGGTGTCTTCCAGAACTTCTTTTATCTTCTTGAGCCCTGCCAAAATAAATGAAATATGTATAAGTATGTCGTGTTTGCATTTTATTTTTTTCTATATACCTTTCTTTTGTATCTATCTATTTTTGGCGGAATGTGTTCATAGAAAGAAGAAACTGAAGTACACTGACATTTTCTCCGAAAATCCGCTGGTACCTTTGAACTTTATGTACCTTAAGTGAGATACTATTGATTCACTGATTATTCCTTTACTTCACACCGCGATTATTTCAGGTATATGGTTCAAAAACCTTCCCGGGGCATCTGTATGAAAATGTATATCTTGCAACGGACCCAACATAATCAATGAAGAATTTTTTTTACGTGCCATGCCTACCGTGACAAGGTTTGTACTATCTCATCTGAACGACAGGATACCAGTCTTGGTCTCGAGCGGAGCAACTCATTCACTGAGCACAGGGCTTCTTGTAAGAAATTACAATGTCTTGCAGTGTACGTCATGTCAACCTTAGATATCGAAATATTGGTAGCGTGAATGTCTAGATATGCAAAGAAACGTTAGCAAGGGAGATTAACATTAAATTTTATTGTTTTCAAAAAAGAAAACCAGGATATTTTTATAAGTTTATAAGTTTTTTTTCCACAAATCTTGATATAAAACGTATATCAAAGAACATACATACGTATAGATATTAAGCAATTTTAAGCAGATCTCTAAAACAATAAGTACCAGAATTTTGTTAAAATGCATGCAAGGAGAAACTTCAAAAATTGTTTTGCTTTATTAAGCATTCATTGTAAACTATAGCAGACTTCGGAATATCGTGAAGTAGTTTATGCCGATTTTTTAATAACGAACGTTTTTGAAAGTCGTTTTAAGTGTACATTGTCAAGGACCTTATATTTCCTTATTACTTATTTACCGTATGGTCCACGGTATGTTTACCTTTTTCGAGGACAGGAATTGAATGAGCAAACACTATTCTGAACCAACCGGGCTCTGTGGCAAGGAACAGTTTCCCTCTAATAAGTAGAACGCCTTTGTTTCGCATCCTCACCGCTAGAACACCCTCCTCCTCGAAAGTCTTGCTTTTCATATGCTAAAATTATATATTCATTTAATAAGATAGAATGAAAATATTGAAAATATTTACATTAATAAATAGAATATAGAATTTCGTTTTCTCATTTTAGTAGTCTCAATTATGAAATGAAGAGTAAGCATCTCTTACTGGCAACACCAGCCACTGACATTAAGTAGAAATTGCCGCAAGAGGTATATACCAAGGGTAGATAGTGTCAATTTCAGTGCTGTAATTATCGGAATCGGTCTCAATGATATTAGATAAAGAGAATTAGATTAAAATCTTAGTTACTTATAAAACCTCATTCGCAAGCGTAACACCCAAACACACAAGAATGCAAGATTAGGAAAAAAAAAAAAAAACCACCGACATTGTGTGCAATTAATTGACATTGTTTCTATTTGCACATTTGTGCTATATCATGTTTTATTTTAAGCAAATAAAATTTTGCAAGTGGTATTGTGGTCACTTTTAGTTATTTGAAATTCAAAGTTAGGAAATAATACTGATTTTCTTTTAACGTCAGTCTAATTTAAGAACATGCACATTATGTGTTACATGAATAACTTAATGTTTTAGTATACACACATGTACATGTATTTTGAATGACGTAAAATAATTAACATCTGTGCATAGATTACCAAAATGGTGGGTTGATATTCATATTCTGGTTTCAAGGAAAATTCGTAAATAAGATAAATACATTACATTATAGTGTTTATGGTCAAAGTATAACTGGAGTTTCTCATAGTTTCCACTATGCAGAAAAATGAGTAGTGGCCTATTCAGTTCATTATAAAATTTTCGAATTTACCGCCGGTACATCTTTTAAAAATATTTTGGCAAAACAACAATACCTTTGAGAAATCGGCCCAGACGTAAAGACCAGCTTTACATTGCGGGTGAATAGGCACGTCCAACTCCAAGAGTCGTTCCTTGATGAACTTATAACTTGATTGGAGCCTCTTGGTGTAGGTTGGAAAATACACTGATTCCATCCAAACTATGCGTCGGAAAAAATCTCTGATAAGATATACGACTATTACTTGATTCATAATAATGCCCGTGTATCTTTATTCCCGTAAGTGTTCTCTATTCACTAATTATATTGAAATTTTAGTTATTATGATAATAAGTTTACCGCCCTTGATGTTATGTTTTAATATGATGTAGATAAAAATAAATATACATAAGTGGTGAATCCCAATACGGGCATTTCTCTGATAATGCAAAGTTCCGTTCTATTTAATATATTTGTTTGGCCAGTGAGTCGTTATGTCATATATCATCTCCATGCAATCATTCATTATTTGAAGGATGTGTTTTCAACATATTTTTATCGATAATAGTACATAATGGCGAATATTTACCTCAAAATCAACGAAAACTTACCGTGATCTGATATGAATGATTCAACTAGAGCCTGAATTATAGTAGGGACATGAAAAACTTCTGATATACTTTTGATGTATTTGAGTAGGGCCTCATTTAGCGTGTGCAACACACCTACCCTATATCCAGACATACCGAAATCCTGTAAAACATGAATGTAAACAATAAAAAAAGAGAAATAGAGTGAAACGGACGAGTATTTTAATCATACACTAGATATAAGGAGTTTCTGCACATCTTTTTAATAAAGATATATATATATATATATACATGTATGTAGACGTGAATAATCATATACATGTAGCTGACACAGGACTTAAATTTTTACTGTGTCATCGAATAGGCAGGACACTGGTCGGACCAGGTCCTAGGGCCACTCTGTCCAGATCAGATTGTATATAAGGAGTTTCTGCACATCTTTTTAATAAAGATATATATATGTAGACGTGAATAATCATATACATGTAGCTGACACAGGACTTAAATTTTTACTGTGTCATCGAATAGGCAGGACACTGGTCGGACCAGGTCCTAGGGCCACTCTGTCCAGATCAGATTGTATATAAGGAGTTTCTGCACATCTTTTTAATAAAGATATATATATGTAGACGTGAATAATCATATACATGTAGCTGACACAGGACTTAAATTTTTACTGTGTCATCGAATAGGCAGGACACTGGTTGGACCAGGTCCTAGGGCCACTCTGTCCAGATCAGATTGTATATAAGGAGTTTCTGCACATCTTTTTAATAAATATATATATATGTAGACGTGAATAATCATATACATGTAGCTGACACAGGACTTAAATTTTTACTGTGTCATCGAATAGGCAGGGCACCGAGAAGGTGCTGGTCGGACCAGGTCCTAGGGCCACTCTGTCCAGATCAGGTTGTAATTGCGCCGCCTAGCAAAAAGTATTCAGTTTACTATTAACCAGATGGCCAATGAGATGAGCCTTCCTAACCCACGTGGTAGCGCAGAAGTTTTGGAAACGTTTTCTGTACACAACTGAAAAGATTTTCAACCGAAAGGCATAGAGGCGTTAATGAAAGGGAATAACGTTTTCATTCTGTCAATTACATGTGCGAGATATATATTTTCGTATTGTCACACGGGTTGTTTCATGATTTTGATTGGTTCATGTGCAGAGCAAGTGAACCAGTCACGAATTGACACGCGACCTATGAATACAATCAGTCAAGGGTAGAGAGAAGTTTACGTAGCGCATCCCCTTGACTCGTAGATATGAATATAATCATAAAGAGAAATTATTCTTTGTTTTATCAAATTATTTTCCTGTTACCTTGCTTAGTCCCCATATAAAATGCGTCTTGTTTGGATCAGGAAGGTTTGCTATGCTCAACACACTTTCAAACTTTGTATCACCAAATATAGATAGGGCATAAATCTCGTCCATGATCACATGCAAATTATGTCTAGAAATACAAAACACATTTGTATTAGATATGTCAAGTCGCATCGCCTGTTACCTGTATTACATCGGAAAGGTATGAAGAACCAGCAGATTAACAATATAGATTCACGAAAAAACGTATCTGTAGTTTCGGTAATTTAAAGGCGAATTCTCCTTGATATAACCCATCTGTATGCGACCATCACACTATTTAATGTTATTGGTAGTGTCGTGGTTTGTTGATAGGTGTTTGTATGTCAGGGCATTCACGGCGGGTGTGGCTAGCCACACAGAAGACGCTCACTCCTCCCCGGGCACCTGGTCTCACCTCTGAATTTCAGGGGTCCGTGAATGTCCACTGTGGTACTTTGTTTTTAGTGCCATAGTTACCAGTTATTTTCGTATTTTACATTAATGTCGCTTTCAACACTTTTTTCAGTTCTGTCGCGAAATGACGTTTCCAGCTTCTTCAACATAGTGGTGCAATCCTGTAATCGAACCAAGCACCAAGCGCTTTACCACTATACAAAGTCTGACCGTTCTCAAGGTTGTGGTAAGTGAAAGAATAGGGTATTTTGCCAAGAGAATGTAAATAATAAATGTAATTGCGAATGTAGTCAAACTTGACACGACCTCACAAAAACATATATGAAAGTATACCGAATAGTAATTCCCAGCTTTGAACATAAAGAGTCAAACACATACATCAAATTTATATCAATTTCTGCGTTAGGTATATATGCATGAAAACAGATGTTCCTTCTCTAGAGAATATTTGGACACAAGTGAAAGAGTAAGATTTTGCAAGGAGAATTTCAAGAATAAATGTAATTGCGAATGTAGTCAAACTTTCGACTGACCTTTTGCAGAATTGTAACATATCTAATATTTCTTCCTTCGAATATACTCTACCGGAAGGGTTGTCCGGATTCAAGACAATAACACATCTGATATTCTTCCCCTGTAAGGAAATACTTGGATAGGGCATTATTTATTACAAAAAATTGATCTGTCTTAATTTTGAATACATATTTTGTAACACATTATTAAACATTTTGTCTGTTAATCTGTAATTTACAATTAGAAAAAAAAAACATAACAGTTAATCCTCTGAATTAGATTATATGGAAATTCGTTTTATTTCTTATAACGGAAAAGAATTTATTACCTTAATTTGTCCATAGGGCTTTCGGGTCGTTGGTCTCCCTCAATTATAACAATATAATAAGAAAGGTTAAAACTCCTGATTTACCAAAAATACACCTCCTCATCCCCGGTGTCTTAAAACTTTTTAAATTCTTCACAAATCGTCTCAAACGTGGTATCAAAAGAAAGCAGATATATTATCTACTTATAATAATTGTCCAAATCCATGTAAATCTAAGGGCATGTGAGCCATGGAGCTCGAAATTTTGCTTAAAAATGTCGGACATCAAGAAGTGAATCAGGTCAGACCCATCGCTACGGTGTAAAGCGACCACTCACCACTTTTCCTTTTAAAAACTTTCTATATACAATAAACAAAATTAAACTACAGTCGGCATGCCAAATTATCCCTCCTATGGCCTCATCTTACCTTCGATAGTTTTTTGTCCTCCTTGACCCCAACCGAGAAACCATTCAAATTTCCACAAGTACACTTCCTATGGCGGCTTCAGAATGGTCGTTCGTAGCATCATTTGTTCCGACCAATTAGAAGCCGCGTTAGGAGGTATACTTGTCTACTTTTATTCTAATCAAAAGTATACTGTAAAGTCCTTCAGTTGTTTGATAATCATTTTAAATCACATGATTTTCATTTTTTCTTTAACATGGTGATGTGATCTGATTGGTGCATTTTACAAAGCAGTGAGGAATATGTAAAGTTCTACGACTCTCATGACAAGAGACATTCGTTTTCACTAGCTCATCCGAAAGACGGCACACCAGTGTGTACATTGTTGCAGTCCAAGCTGGGACCTCCAGGTCACACGCCGAACATATGATCTACTGAGCCACGCCAGTTCAAGCGTCTTTGTGCGGATCACTATATTATATTTCGGTGAGAACAGTTGAGCCTGTCATAAATGCCAACTGCAATGAACAACGACCTTTCTGTTTCGACAGCCGCTGTGACCGAGGTATTCGTCTCGATCGGGACAGGGAGTTTCAGGTTTCTGCTTCCGTAATGGATACACTGGTGTCCCGTCTTTTGAACGAGACCAAAAAACAAAACAAAACAAAAAAACCAAAAACAAAAACAAAAAACTGAGGTCCTGGGCCATGGACGGCGTGGTACGTAAAAGATCCGTCACTACTTCGGGTGGGTCCGTTGTATAGGTGTCAATATCTATTAAAGACATCAGGAGGAAACTGTGGTCGTATGTAAGAAATAATCTTGGGAGACGAAAAACAATAATCATTCATTTGATTCATCAATCCCCTGTCCCATTCATTACTTGTCTATACAAATTCACACTGTATCAAAATGTCACTGCTTAAACTGTCCCTTTTTAACCTTTAACTGACTGCTTTAAAATGTATAATTTCACAAATATCACCAATTAATTATAGAACATATATACCTTTTAATTTTGTGCACCAGATGCGCATTTCGACAACTTATGTCTCTTCAGTGATGCTCGTGGCCGAATGATTGGAATTCTCATATTATATAAATACTTGAAGAGCAGTATTAAAACCAACATGACCGAAAAAGTGAACCAAAGAATCAATCTAATGACAGAGCTATGCATGAGGGAGATACTCCTTAATTTTAGAGTGATTTACATAATTTCATGACGGAAAATTCTAAGTATATATATTATGTCAGTACAAAAGCACTGAAAACTAGACATGATGCCAAAAGAAATCATTATAATCACGTAGTATTGTCGCTGATTGTAAAACATTGTGTTGTTTTTCTTTAAAGATTAAAACAGCTAGGATTACCTCAGACATTGCCTTTTCATATCCTTCTCCGAAGCCCTTTGCCAACGTTTTTTCATTCTATAAAGACCAAAAAAAAATAAATAAAAAAATAAATAAATAAACAAAATAAATAAATAAATAAATAAATAACAAAATGCACACCTTACATATATATGTTATTGAGCTATTGATGACTACAATACATTTAAGGTATTGTTTGGTTTATGCTGTAAATTACTCTTCAATGTTTTCTTTATATGAAAATCAAAATGCACCCAATAGACCCTTTCTCTGTTACTGTTGGTCTAACATTTTGGATGGCAAAATGATAACTGTTCCAGGAAAATGACGTCATAGAAAATGATTTTTATTTATTATGACGTCAAAAATCTTACGGGAAACGTTATAATTTGCCAAACAAAACGTTAGTTCCGCAGGAAAGGGTCTATTTAGTAAACAGATCTGAATTTGCATGTTACGTTTTTGAATTTAGACGTAAAGTGGAACCTACTTCAGCGATTTCAGAAAGAGATCGCATGTTCCCAGGGGTCACCTTTAAGATTCCCTCTGCATACGTTTCTAGCAAAATAAACCCTTGTATAACGACCATCCCTATATTAATGAAACGATTTTTATTGACAGTATATACAGGTTTGACATTGTGTTATTTGATATTGAAGAGTCTTTTATTTTCCAGGAATTGTTCAAATTACACATGTATGACGCGAGGGCAATAAGTAAACAACAAAGAAGTACCGAAGTAGTGCATGGAATAAAAGGATAATGTCGTGTATAGTCATTATCAGACATATGCAAACCCCAATTAAATCGAGGCAAGACCAGGTTCCAGGAGGAGTACGTGTCCCCTGTTTGCATACATCACCGGTCCCTGCAACAACTTTTGAAGTCAAGAGAGTAAATACAGAAATATACACATATGAGCATATGAAGAAGACAAGATTACGAAGTCAAATTATCCTATGCATGGTATGAAATTCTGTTGAACTGAAATTCCGGCGTTGGAAATGCACGTGAACAAATGCCTGTATATATATATATTATATCAAATCAAGTATAGTCAAAATGTTAAGATGGTTATTTTGTATGGTCAGGTCTGATCAAATAGAACTTCATTTAGAAGCCACTTGTTTAATGCTATTGAGTCTTTTCGTTACACATAGTTATCTCCCATTTGAGAAGGTATCTGACGTAATACAATTATGACGTCATCAATTTCCTATGAAAACGTCATTTGTGGACTATCATTTTCCTGAGTTTTAGATCAATTTCCATAGAATTTGATGACGTCATAAGTGTTTGACGTCAGATACCGTCCCAAATGGGAAGTAACTCTGTATAACGAAAAGACCGAATAGTTTCCAAAGTGATTAAGTTAACCTGATTTATATCAGAACTACCATGAGACATTTTTACGATGGTGATGACATCCACGTCAGACTTAACATACCGTACATGAAGCGTGGAAGTTGGAAAATCCTCGTTGCCACGGTGGGCTGTCCACGTCTGTCCTCCGTGGACACCTCGCGAGGCCACTTTTCTGTCCACGTTAATGCTTTCTAATACAATTTGCCATCTACCTGTACTTGTCCTCGCGAGGTCAAAAACGGACAAGTTTTTCACACCTTTTACCTGTAATTGTCCTCTGGTGGTCAAAACGGACAAGGTTTTCACACCTTTTAATTAACCTGTCCCCCACTGGACGTAAGGGATATTACATAGATGGGCCGGTATTTTGCAAATGTATCATGAAATATTTCGTTAAATAATACAAAAGGAAAGAAAAAATATGACCGTTTTTCAATGACCACGCCAGTAGATAGCTTCAGATTGAGACAAGACCGGTTTCAGAGTTGAACTACATACGGCACTGATAATAGCCTTTACGTTGTTTGAGTTGTTTTATTGTATTTGTTCAGTCAACCGAAAAAGTAACATGTTTGCCTGTTAAGTTTTTTCCACATGCATGTAATTCTTCATTTAACAGACGAATTTAGAAGAATCTATCTGTAGTTAAAGAAATGCAAATTGCTCACACGATTTACACTCTTATTATATTCAAAGTAATTCATTTATAATAATGCATGATGGCAATATTAAGGACAAATAAATGTGGTTTTAAAAATATAAATGCCTTATCAAATAAAACCAATCTACCGATCTTTATTAAATAATGTTATCATTTGAATAAAGGTTCATAATATTCATAATAAATTGAAATACTGTTTAATATTTGTTGACTACGTGATTATTTATTTCCGCGTAAAAAAATTTCAAAGAAATTCTTTTGTGTTCTGATTAAGTAATTAACTATTTTAAGCAAAAGTAATGATCTTAATCATTGCATGAAAGGTTAATTAAAATCATTATAAAATACCTGTTAAAGTATGTTTTTACAATTAAGTGTCGCTAAAGACTTCTTTCAAGTACCGGTAACTCTTAAAGAGCGAGATATGGGTGTGTATTGATAAATTGTGTACTAGCATTACTATTTTATATTTGAAAATTAATTATTATCAGATTTCTTGTGATTTATTACTCCCCCTCATCAGCAAAATCTAAGAACCATATCTCCGGCGAAGGGAGAAAACCCAAAAATGAATAACCCCCCCCCCCCCTTCTTTTATTTGTACATGTTGAGTATGAAGAATCGTACGATGTTTCAGTCAAATATCTTATTCGCCAATACAATGGGCGATTTTCCTATTGCAAGTCTAAGCATTGTGCTGTAAGCCTACAGGGCAAAAAATTTAAGTGAAAGATCGACGCCACCTAACGACCGAGTTAAAGTAACGACATGTCAACCCCCCCCCCCCCCCCTTCTCTCTCTCTCTGCTGTGCACGAGATATCGTTTGCAAACGTACATTGTGTATTTTAAACTTTTTCAATACAACCAAAATATATATTTGTGTATGTATTAATGTAAAACATGCAAGGTTCAGTGTTCAGTCGGGTCATCATCTTTTATATATAATTGCATGATCGTATCCGTGAAATTAATAAAAAAAATAGATACGATCGTATTGGGCAAGAATATGTAACGAGACAAAAAAATAAAAAAAAAAGGGGGGGTCCTCTCTGTTTAGGTCAAACGGCACTTAGTCCAGGTAACCTTACGACTGGAGCACGCGTGTTGTGTGAAGTCTATTGTTCTACTTCATCCTGGTAGGGAATAAGGGTTTGACTTATGACACTGATTAATACACGGAATTAGACGATCGTATCCGATGAAATCATAAGATACATACGGCCCTATATCTGGCAGGAATATGTAAGAAGCTAAGAAATTTAAAGGGAGGGGGGTGTTTCTGAAAGATACTTTTCTTTCCTGTTTAGGTAAGAAAACGACCGACACTCTAGTTTCCCTTGCGACTCCAGTACGCATGCTTTGTCTTTTGTTCTGAGATTATAAATATTTTTCAAAAGTTTGCCTGCACTTCACCAGGAAGATAAAAGAACACATAAAAAAGAAGAAACCCGACCAAAGAAAATAATAATGAATAAAATAGAATGAAGATCAATGTCCATATGTATTAATATTTACCAGAATTAATCAATCGTGTATTTCATCGTAATCACATGTAATATTTCAAAATCTGAATATGTTTATCAGAGCAATCAATAATGAATATTATATCACATATAATATGAATTTATTTGATTTTAAAGTCGGCTTTACTGAACTGACCCCACAAGTAGTAATTGCGCTCTTCAATTCGGATCGTTGCCTTCTTTAATTAAGAGTCCGAAATAGGTATTACAAAGAAACTCGGCACACTCTCGGAATAATAAATCATTTTTTGTGTGCATGTCCTTGGTGACTTTTGTCTTACAGCTTTGTCAGATGTCTTCAGTTTTCTCTTTTAAATCACACTTATACACGTATCTGTACAATAACCAATCAGCTTGTCTTTACCGATTTCATTCAAATACCATTGATGCACTTTTACGACAAGTAGATATACGGGTATAAAGAACGTAGTTATACGTCCAAACAGGGACGTATATATCTAAAACATATACGTCCGTGCTCCAGGTGCGCACTATATTTTCAATTTTTATATAAAAAATGCGTTCTAGTTTTAAAAATATTTAGAACAGCAGAATACCTTAAGATACATTTCAGACGTTCATTGTGTAATCAAGCAGAGGAGATTTAAAAAGATGTTAAATGATTATTAATCAAGATATCTTTAAGTCTAATTTCGTTATTTTTCATGCTTCACTGAACAAACACAATACGCATCATCATAAGATCGCTGCCTTTTTAGCACTATCATACCCATTTACCGGGACATATTTCGTGTCCACGTTTGACCGTCTGACGACGCGGACACAGGTAAATGACCACCTATATACGCGGTCAATATGGCCGATATACAGGGACAGTGTCCACGCGTGTCCGCGGCTTTACACGCCCAAATCCAATGTCCACGGTACATGCACGGTATTTAAACACATATTTCACGAATGAAACGCTTTTGACATCATTGTTAAAAAGTATTCACTATAGCATACCTACCATTTCTACAGGATACATTTTAACTCTTGACATACTGTAGACATCAATTCTCACAGCATGGTAGAGAGGTCGTGATACCATGAGGTAATCTGTAAAATAAATAAACGCTAGGATAGGTGGAATGTTATAATTTTTGAGTTTTTGGGGTATAACTTACAACATTAACCAATATTATTTTCTATACATATAACTAAAAATACCAGCAAAGATTTATAAAATATATTTGTTTCTCCTTTGGAGGGAACAGTGTAAACATTGGCTAGAATACCCTCTAATTCACTTATTAAACAAGAGGTCCAAGTTAAAGTTTAAACTTTATTTATTTTACAACGATTAAGAAACAAGTTAATAATTTATATAAATCTTGCTAGTTGGCACGGATCTTGGTTTCACTTACTACATCAGGAATCGAACCCGGGTCGCATTGGTGAGAAGCGAGCTCGAAACTGACTGCGCTAATTGGCCTCCTGTCCACATCCAAGTCCAAGTTGGTCTATATCGCTCACCTGAACAATGTGTACTCAGCCACAAAATGTCTGCCTGGCTAAATTTGCATATATTCTCTTGCTGGTCGTGTTTTTTTTTTCACAACAGATAAAAGCCTGTTAACTTGCTTATCTACACTTAAAATACATCAAGACCGTGATGCAAAAAAAAAAAAAAAAATCAGAATCATTTTTATTTAAATGTTATTCAAATTTTACTTTGTAAGATAAGGATTAAAACGATTTCAGTACGGTTTAGTATGAGAAGTCGAAAATGTGAAAAGTTAACGACAACGACTTTGGTTAAGATAAGCAAATAAGGAAGAGGGACAGCCGAGAAAATTCTGAAAAACTTCTAATCGAAAATCTTTCAATCTTGCCAGATTATCATATAGCAACCCATATATTTTCCTTATTCATTTAAATAAACCTCAAGATTTCAGTATGAAATTTGAAGAGTGAGCTGGGTCTAAAACTGACAATTAATTTTGGCTGATGTCAGGTTGGAACCCCTTCCCTTTTACATTGCTTTATCCTGCCCAGTATATTATCATGCCACTTAAAATATCTTTCAGAGTTTCGGAAAATTCCATTATATTGGTCATGTACATGATAGGCGCCATCTATAATGATTCATTATGGACAAAGTGTTTGATACAAATGATAAGAAATAAACATCAGTAATTTTCAAAATTTATGTGCATTATATCTATAGTGCTTTTAAACGAAACGGCACAGGCTTGAAACATGGACAGTTATGTTTTATCATACCTTGGTTTAAAGGCTAATCAAAAATAAGAAGACGAATTCGAAGTAGGCACATCTAACGGAGACCAATTCTATGCCTGCCTACCCATACAAAACTGCTTGATTTAACTTAACTTTGTAATATCATGGAATCGTAAATGTTTTCTTTAAATTTTTAACTGATTGATTAAATTAACTGAGTAATTGAGTCTGCATTCTGGCCTGATAATTTGGTACTTCCTCAAAAAAGATAATTAACATTACACGGTAGAAATGGAAAAAGTTCGATATTTGTAATGCAACAAGGCTGCTAATGCCAGTAGTTTGGCATCACGTGCAAAACCTCTTTTTGAGAATAGATTGTGTGTGTATGTAGGGAATGAATCTAAATTCTTTTTCGTTGGATAGAGATATACCGCGATACCCCCCTGCCCAAAACAAAAAAAAAAACAAAAAACCCAAAACAAAACAGAAACCAGAAATAATAATAATAATAATAATAATAATAAAAACAAACACCCCCCAAACCACCCCAAAACAAAAAACAAAACAAAACAAAAACAAAAAAGGACACAAAACTGCATCATTGCGCGAAGTTTTCATTTATTTTCTTTTTTTGTGGACACTTCATCCAACCAAAACAAATAAAATTCATTCCTTATCATTTAATTCCTTTCACATGTTTTATATTCTCAGAAATGGGAAAGTTATATCTGCACTATTTCTCGGCATCTCATAACTTCTGACGTTACAATTACGACGACGCGGGAAATGACGTCGTCAGAGAAGAAATTTTGTGAATGAAATATATCCCTAATTTTCAAACCAATTAGAATGCATGTTACATATAAAATTGAATCCTTTATTTATAAGAATATCGACATGTGTCTGTACCTTTTAAACTACCTATAACATCTGATAACTCACCTCCATCATCTACCAAAGCCATCGATAAAATAGAAAGAAGTGTCCCACATCCCAATGATACAATCATCTGTAAAAAAGGCATTTGATATCTCAATATTTGACTGAAAGTGTCCGGATCTGAGTCTTGTCGATGTCTTCTGAGTCTCTTGTCGGTCACGAAAGAAAACACAGAGGCCAAATTTCCAGCCAGACGTTGAACATCAAGATATCATTGCCTACATTGGGACACTTGTAGATATCTAATGTATTACTCATACGCTAACACCAGACAAGTGGAATCTCCTTGCTTATTCTGACGTAAAGACAAAACAACCAAATATATAAATGCAGTGTATCTCCCCTGTTTCTCAATATAAATTACATCAATTATTTTTTCTTTTTTATTAGATGTCGTAAGAGTTTTTGTCACGTATATTTTGTTAGCATATGCCTCATGCAGTTGATAGAACTTTACATTTACGCAGTGGACCTTGTTAGGGCTCCTTTGCTTTCAAATGTCTACTGTAAATTAAAAACAGGACCAAACCGAAAACAGAACTCCGACCTTGGACTTTGAGCGAATATGTTAACGACTGAGCAGTGCATTCAAATGGGTTCATGGACAAAGACATGCGGTATACATCTCGGGATTTATCTTCATTTTCTAAGTAAAATCTTACTTTTTTATCTTTTGTTTTACTATGACTGTTACCTTAGGTGAGAAAATAATTACGAATATGTCATCTATGTATGCTTTTCCAGTGAATTCAAATGCTGATATTCACATTATTATAGTAAGATCAGTAATATACGACTGAAAGTGTACTTACGATAAAACCAAAAGCATACCTCATAATGCAATTGGAATGTTTTGGATCCCTTATTAAATAACCGGACATTATGTAAACCTCGCAGGCAATGCGTATAGCTAGTGAACCCCATTAAAAAAAGATGTTTGTATATTTATACAAGATATGTTGCAAACACCTGTTCGACTTCATCACTTTCTCAAAATTGCAATAATTCAGCTCATTTACTGTTAACAACATTACCTGTATTGATAACGTTTACAGGAACTGAATTTAATTTTATCCATTACCTTTTCTGGGTCAATTGGTGCCGCTGTCTTCAGAAACTTCGTCATAAACGATGCAATTGATCGTCTTAAACTAAAATCAAAATTAAGGAAAACAATAATTTCACAATTTCTGCTGTTTCTTTCTGCTTTGCAATAAAATGTCGAGGTGGAGTTCAAGATGTCATATTCTTTTTAATTTACAATTTGAACTTAGAAAGAGTACCACCCCCTCCTCCCTTCCAAGTATTGTTAGGATAAAAATGTCACAAAAAGAATATGGTGTTCTTGCTTTGACTATCAATATGTAACATGTATGATAAAATATACATACCAGCTCAGTAGTACACAAATTCATGAAACGTAACGGTATACAAAATCAGCAAAAATGGAAAAAACAAACAGAGACAAACCCCAGAGAACAGCTACATAGGTAAACCCCAAAAGGTGTGAGATCAGGTCACCTGGGATAGTAAACACCATCTGCTTGTTAGCAGCATCTGTCGCTTAAGTCCAGTAGAAAGTGTAGAAACAAATATATACCAAGTATAGGTGACAAATCGTTGTCTAATACATTAGGAATAGGTTTCAACCCAGAATAGCATACAATATGTGGAACGACGAGATATTATATTGCATGATAGGAGCTTTGTTAAGATTATATAATCAGAGTTGTCGAAAAAAATATTCATCATGTCGGACATTCCGGCACTCGTAGAATTTGTCAGACCAGATGAAAACTTGTTAGACGTAATGTATTTACATTGAAAATTAAAAAAAATCATTCCATATTTCGTTTTTTTTTTCTAATTTGCATGATTGCTGCTGTTGTTGTAATATTGCTTTACGCCTCTTTCAACATTATTATGTTATAAAAGTTTAAATATTGACAAAGTCGATAATTAATAGTAACAAACCGTTTAATCTGGCCAATATTGTAGCGATAAAAAAGGAGAAGTCAGAAAACCGTCGAGAATAATTTCAGAATATTGAATTATATTCTTTGTGATATTCCTGTCTCTTGGTGATCATACAGTTTTAAGGTGACTGCATTGCCATGTTCTGAGTTTATTCGGCGTTTTCTGAAATTCTTGTATTAATATAAGGACTGAAATGATATGATAGGTAGGTGCATTTGTCAAACCACAGACGTCTGTAGTCAAAAGGAGGCAAATTTTGAGAAAAGTGAAAAACAGGTCGGACATTCGAAAGGGCACGCTTTCAAATGAAGTCTGTCGGACACAAACGAATATAATCGGTTTTGCTGGCTAGTCCAGCACTTTTTTTCCATATCTGCGGTAGTTTAGCCGAGGAGCGATCATGGCAAAATGAAAGCAGCGGTAAAAATAAGTCATTACTACCTGTAGTTCTGCCATTAAGTTTTATTACCTGACCGAACCGTAAGGCGTGCCGTAATACTGTATATACTTTGTGCCAGTTATAGAAGGGATGCACTGCTGCAGCTGAAAGAGTAATGAAAGTATCTAAACGACATCTGACATAGGTCAAATTTGTGTTTCAAATGGAGATGCATTAATTGGCAAAATGTGCATACTACATACATACATACATACATTCTTTCCCTCCGCGCATAAAGCACAAAGACAGAGACATACATTACTTTTGAAGTGATTAAGGTTTCTCTCGCTTTATTTTTTTTTTCTGCCAGATAAGGATTCAAACTTAGTCTCATCCGGGTTCGATTCCCGCTATGGGTACTTCGGTTTTCTGTCTTTCGGAGGAGAGAGTGAAATCCGAGATCCTGTGTCACGGTAGGCGTGGCACCTAAAAGATGCACCTCTCTGCTCCAGGAGGGTCTATTGCAAATACATAAATTTCTATGAGATGCATCAGGCAGATGACGTCACCATATACATGAAATAATCGTAGAGTTACCTAAAATAATGATCAATCAATCAGTCAACCAAGGAAAACGAAATCATACAGTAAGTTGTAATATTTAGCCCTGTATCTCTTATATTTATTAACATGCTTGACGTTATCAGCTCATACCTTTTCGTTTAGAATTTCCTCACATATGCTGTTTTCTGACGTCCCAAGGTCCACGGTGTCCTGTAGTAAAAGTCCAAGCTTGAAATGTTACGAATATTGTAACAAATATTACATACATGTAGCATAGATCATAATGGTAAAAACTCTGAAAGATTTGCCAATAAGTGTTTGCGACAAAATTACCAATGTAAGATAAGGGAACAAGTATATAGTGTTGTGGACATTTCAAAAAAGAGCGATGGGGAGAGAGGGGGGGGGGGAGAGAGAAAGATTGCAAGAACTCAGTTTGAATAACTAAGGAACACACGTTGATGTGAACATCTTGTTTCTAGTGGTATAATGTTTGAAAGGAAATTAATGTAAAAAAATAACACTACCTTGTGCCGATTAATGGGAAGGGGGGGGGGGGGCGGAATTGAAGATAAGATAATAGAGAGAGAGAAATTGCAAGAGCTCAACGTGAACAGCTACGGCATACACGTCGATATAAACATATTCTTTCTAGTCCTATTTTATTTGTAAGGAAATTAATGTAAAATAATTCGGTATGCCGATTCATGGTGGAAATTTGTTGACTAGAGAGAGAGAGAGAGAGAGAGAGAGAGAGAGAGAGAGAGAGAGAGAGAGAGAGAGAGAGAGAGAGAGAGAGAGAGAGAGAGAGAGAGAATAATTCAGTACCTCTGGTATAAAGGTGTAGTCCACATTCGTGTTTTGGTATGTGTCTTTGTCATCAACTCTAGGTTGGGCTATGTAGGATAGGCAATCCTGAGCTTTCTGAGAAATAGTAGGCAAATTATCCCTGTAGTTATCCGTCATCGGAGAGAACATTTCTCTGTAATAAGCAAAAATGGGAAAGTTGATAGACAGAGCATTTTGTGATTCTGTCTATCGGAATGAACAAGTATGATAAGAACTTATCTTCAAACGTGTTTTATTGTAACAGACAGGAGAATAAGATATGGACGGATCCCAGATTCGAACCCAAAACCTTCCGCAAATAACGCGGACGCTCTCATCATTGAGCTATCTGGGCCGATACCTGTCCAGATAGCTCGAAGGTGAGAGCGTTCGTCTTAATAGAAGAAAAATCTGGGTTCGATTCCTGGGTCGGCCACATCTTTTTCTCCTGTTATATTTGTGTTGCCTGTTACAACAGCATTATATTTCACTGTGGATAACAATTTCCTACCATAAACACCCACAGTTCCTTGCAAATCAGAGTTGAAAAAGGAAAAAAAATGGTGGATGTATGATGCGTTTGATTCATCTGTGAACAAGACTTCTTTAAATATATTAATATGGATTGATGCAATGAATAAGAAATACCTGCACTGTTACTTGCCCAAAGTAATATTGTGAACAAATGAATGAAGGTGCAAGGTATTGATTTATAAAGTACGATATGTTAACGTATAAATACGAAGGGTTGGAAATAATCATAAACTCCGTTATAAACCTTCCCCCTTTAACATGGAAATAATGGTAATCATAAATGTTTAAAACGGTTTGTTCGATGACAATACAAAGATCCTCATGAATGTTTAAAAGGTTTGTTGAATAGTAATACGATGCTGAAAGAGTAAAATAATGGAGTCCTGGCATACCCTAAAAAAATACCTCTATGTAAAGATGATGGATAAATCCAAACCATAATGAAGTCCTTGCATACCCTCCAAAGATACCTCTATGTAAAGATGATGGATAAATCCAAACCATAATGGAGTCCTCGCATACCCTCCAAAAATACTTCTATGTAAAGATGATGGATAAATCCAAACCATAATGGAGTCCTGGCATACCCTCCAAAAATACCTCTATGTAAAGATGATGGATAAATCCAAACCATAATGGAGTCCTGGCATACCCTCAAAAAACCTCTATGTAAAGATGATGGATAATTCCAAACCATAATGGAGTCCTGCCATACCCTCCAAAAATACCTCTATGTAAAGATGATGGATAATTCCAAACCATAATGGAGTCCTCGCATACCCTCTAAAAATACTTCTACGTAAAGATGATCGATAAATCCAAACCATAATGCAGTCTTGGGATACCCTCCAAAAATACTTCTCTTTAAAGATGATGGATAAATCCAAACCATAATGGAGTCCTCGCATACCCTCAAAAAACCTCTATGTAAAGATGATGGATAATTCCAAACCATAATGGAGTCCTCGCATACCCTCCAAAAATACCTCTATGTAAAGATGATGGATAAATGTAAACCATAATGCAGTCCTCGCATACCCTCTAAAAATACCTCTATGTAAAGATGATGGATAAATCCAAACCATAATGGAGTCCTGGCGTACCCTCCAAAAATACCTCTATGTAAAGATGATGGATAAATGCAAACCATAATGGAGTCCTGGCATACCCTCAAAAATACCTCTATGTAAAGATGATAGATAAATGCAAACCATAATGGAGTCTTCGCATACCCTCCAAAAATACCTCTATGTAAAGGTGATGGATAAATCCAAACCATAATGGAGTCCTGGCACACCCTCCAAAAATACCTCTATGTAAAGATGATGGATAAATCCAAACCATAATGGAGTCCTGGCATACCCTCAAAAAACCTCTATGTAAAGATGATGGATAAATCCAAACCGTAATGGAGTCCTGGCATACCCTCCAAAATACCTCTATGTAAAGATGATGGATAATTCCAAACCATAATGGAGTCCTGGCATACCCTCCAAAAATACCTCTATGTAAAGATGATGGATAATTCCATACCATAATGGAGTCCTGGCATACCCTCCAAAAATACCTCTACGTAAAGATGATCGATAAATCCAAACCATAATGGAGTCCTGGGATACCCTCCAAAAACACCTCTGTTAAAGATGATGGATAAATCCAACCCATAATGGAGTCCTCGCATACCCTCAAAAAACCTCTATGTAAAGATGATGGATAAATCCAAACCATAATGGAGTCCTTGCATATCCTCAAAAAATACCTCTATGTAAAGATGATTGATAATTCCAAATCATAATGGAGTCCTGGCATACCCTCAGAAAATACCTCTATGTAAAGATGATGGATAGATCCAAACCAAAATGGAGTCCTCGCATACCCTCTAAAAATACCTCTATGTAAAGATGATGGATAAATGTAAACCATAATGCAGTCCTCGCATACCCTCTAAAAATACCTCTATATAAAGATGATGGATAAATCCAAACCATAATGGAGTCCTCGCATACCCTCCAAAAATACCTCTATGCAAAGATGATGGATAAATCCAAACCATAATGGAGTCCTGGCATACCCTCCAAAAATACCTCTATGTAAAGATGATGGATAAATGCAAACCATAATGGAGTCCTGGCATACCCTCAAAAATACCTCTATGTAAAGATGATGGATAAATTCAAACCATAATGGAGTCCTGGCATACCTTCCAAAAATACCTCTATGTAAAGATGATGGATAAATCCAAACCATAATGGAGTCCTGGCATACCCTCCAAAAATACCTCTATGTAAAGATGATGGATAAATCGAAACCATAATGGAGTCCTAGCATACCCTCTAAAAATACCTCTATGTAAAGATGATGGATAAATCCAAACGATAATGGAGTCCTATCACACCCTCAAAAAACCTCTATGTAAAGATGATGGATAAATCCAAACCATAATGGAGTCCTGGCATACCCTAAAAAATACCTCTATGTAAAGATGATGGATAAATGCAAACCATAATGGAGTCCTGGCATACCCTCCAAAAATACTTCTATGTAAAGATGATGGATAAATCCAAACCATAATAGAGTCCTGGCATACCCTCCAAAAATACCTCTATGTAAAGATGATGGATAAATCCAAACCATAATGGAGTCCTCGCATACCCTCCAAAATACCTCTATGTAAAGATGATGGATAAATCCAAACCATAATGGAGTCCTATCATACCCTCAAAAAACCTCTATGTAAAGATGATGGATAAGTCCAAACCGTAATGGAGTCCTGGCATACCCTCCAAAAATACTTCTATGTAAAGATGATGGATAAATCCAAACCATAATGGAGTCCTCGCATACCCTCCAAAAATACCTCTACGTAAAGATGATCAATAAATCCAAACCATAATGGAGGTCTCGGATACCTTTCAAAATACCTCTATGTAAAGATGATGGATAAATCCAAACCATAATGGAGTCCTCGCATACCCTCCAAAAATACCTCTATGCAAAGATGATGGATAAATCCAAACCATAATGGAGTCCTCGCATACCCTCCAAAAATACCTCTATGCAAAGATGATGGATAAATCCAAACCATAATGGAGTCCTTGCATACCCTCCAGAAATACCTCTATATAGAGATGATCGATAAATCCAGACCATAATGGAGTCCTCGCATACCCTCCAAAAATACCTCTATGTAAATATGATCGATAAATCCAAACCATAATGGAGGTCTC
The DNA here is from genome assembly GCA_035048485.1 of Pteria penguin. Lineage (NCBI taxonomy): Eukaryota > Metazoa > Mollusca > Bivalvia > Pterioida > Pteriidae > Pteria > Pteria penguin. The sequence continues at coordinate 26,109,245 of CM068589.1, read as the reverse complement.
GCATACCTTTCAAAATACCTCTATGTAAAGATGATGGATAAATCTAAACCATAATGGAGTCCTCGCATACCCTCCAAAAATACCTCTATGTAAAGATGATGGATAAATCGAAACCATAATGGAGTCCTCGCATACCCTCCAAAATACCTCTATGCAAAGATGATGGATAAATCCAAACCATAATGGAGTCCTCGCATACCCTCCAAAAATACCTCTATGTAAAGATGATGGATAAATCCAAACCATAATGGAGTCCTCGCATACCCTCCAAACATACCTCTATGCAAAGATGATGTATAAATGCAAACCATAATGGAGTCCTCGCATACCCTCCAAAAATACCTCTATGCAAAGATGATGGATAAATCCAAACCATGATGGAATCCTCGCATACCCTCCAAAAATACCTCTATGTAAAGATGATGGATAAATCTAAACCATAATGGATTCCTCGCATATCCTCCAAAAATACCTCTATGTAAAGATGATGGATAAATCCAATCCATAATGGAGACCACGCATACCCTCGAAAAATACCTCTATATTTCTTTTTCATAATAAGATATAATAGCATTATCTACCACGAGCTCTCTTTATTAGCGAGAGTTGGCTATGTATTATGCAGATAGAAGTGTTAGATATTACGGTTCATTTGTTTACATAACAAGTAACTGTACGGGGTGCTGTTCTGCTTGATAGATCTGGATGATTTATTCTACACAAATGGAAGATTTATGCTTTATACCAAGAAATGAAGAAAAAATGTTAAAACTAGAGGATAAAATGCTTAATTGTATTATCATTTACTTCATACTTATTTATATTAAATCTCCTCTGACTGTAATCGTTATCTGCATTGAATATCCCTCAACACTTCAGACATGTTCTTTAAAGAAAGTATCCTTTTCAAAAAGTATACTTCAAAACTCTACCCTTGATAGATCTGGCAAAAAGTACCTACACTTGTAGAGAACTTTCAATACTTCATCCCTACCTAGTGGATCAAATAGTGGAATGACTTAAAATAATAATTAATAATGGGGAATTTTCACAAACACTTAGATGATCCAGATTCGTGATTTGTTATGAGGTATACTCCTCGGGATTTATCTTCAATTTCGAAGTAAAATCTTATTTTTTAATCTTTTGTTTTACCTTGATTATTATCTTAAATAAGAAAATAATGAAATATATATAATCTATGTATACTTCTTCATTGAATTCAAATGTAGATTTCAAAATATTTATAAATGGATTTGTAAAAAATTACTGAAACATTGCATTATGGTCTAGGATAAAACCAAAGTCATATCCCTCATGCATTCGGAATCTCTCTCGCCCTCACTCATAAAAGAATGCCGCTATATGTAAAACTCAAAACGGATACGTACAGTGAAAACGTCCCATTAATTCAGCTGAGTACATGTAGAGGTGTAGAAAGAAATCAAGTGTGACTGATCGTTTAAACGAGTCGTCTTGAGAAAGGCCATGGGCCAAAACGTTGAATAAAGAGCTTCAACAAACAGATAATTCCAGTCATTCCTACATAATATCTGGACCAACCGAGAGGGTAAATCGATGTCGGTGACTTGTACAAAAACAATCAAATTAAAATATGATAATAATGACAATAAAAAACCAATGCTGTGTGGGATCAATGTTTTATCATAATGAATCATTTTGATGTAATTCATTATTTTAGAAACAGTCAAGAGTCTCTTGAGGAAAAATCCCAAGATGTGCATATCGACCTTCAGAATTCAGTGAGAGTTAAAACGACGCCGCGAAACAAACTGTAGATATGGACGTCCGAAGAACTGGGAGTGTTGTAAATGACATCATTTCAAAAGCAAAGACGCAATTTTAGAAAAGTATGTGAAAGATGGGTATATCGATATGTTTTAAAACAATAAACAATGTCATAAATGCCATCAACAATATAGAAGTTGTAACCAAAGACACATTGATGAAATGAATAAGTGATACGTTGTATGATTTCACTTCTTATGATATTTTTAAGAGATCCGTAAAACATCATAAACGAGGAAGCCCTTGCACCGACAACAGTGGTATTTATAAGCTACATGCTTATGCTCCTGCATACAAATTTCCAATGGTGAGGGACTATTTGAAGGAAAAATATATGAAATATCTGACACATCTCAACAGACCTGACTCTATCATCTCAGTAACTGATTCAGAGGGGACCAAGACGGCCGTCCCCTTAAAGAGGGAGATGGGAGAGGGTGCTAGTGTGAATCCGATGGCCATTTTCTAGACTTCAAAATAGGCCCTTTCATATACATCCACAAAATCAACTGCTAAAGTTATGTAACCTTTATTGATAAAAGAAATGCAGACTATTTTTACCCTGTACTTTTCCCCCGTATCTCTGGACTGGGACCCACGTTTGAAACCCACATGCACAACTTCAGGTCAGGTCTTTCAAATGACATCATTAAATCATCCGTATCTACCTTGGTTAAGGAAAAGAAGCGCGGTTTTGGGGACCCCAGAGACCAGTTTAAACTCATGTACACAATTTAAAGCGCAGACAATGTTTTTACCCCATTCTTTTTCCCCTATCTCTGGACCAGACCGCAGGTTTAATACACAACTTCAAGTGAGGTCTTTCATAAAACACCATCTAGTCATCTACATATGTTTAAGTTAAAGAGCAGGAGCTCGTTTAAATTTTTGACTACATCTTACTCCAATTGCGTAAGTCTGCTTCCGTACATTCTTAGTTGAACGAAATGTGTGTTTCATCAACCGATGTAAGTGTGTACGTACGTAAGAATCCAGCTAGCGAGTTGACTAACTTTAAGCAGTACAATTGCACGCATGAATTATATTGAGATATTACATTTCATAGGTCCAAGTTCACTTCTGTAGATGTTTAACTTAAAATACATTTATTTCGCAACACACGCTTACATTCGTATCTAGATATTCAAGAGAACACATGATGCGCGTGCAAACATATATTGACGTTAAGGAATCGTATGCAATACTTGAAAATACGTCATCAAATGAAAGAGATTAATCGATAAGTACATATGTCTACGTAGATCTATAAAGTCAGGCGGATCACGAATTGCGGCGAAATAAAAAAGAGAATCATCCTCACCCTTTCTGCCAATCTAGTATAACAATGTATTAATACCCAAGACGACTACCACCCTCCTACTCCCCCCTAAAATAAAATTAGCACCTTTATGTCAGACAAACTATGTTTCTGGTTAAATGTGGATAGTATATTGTACTATTTACTTGATGGAAACATTAAAGAAGACTAGACGTCATTACACTGATTTACGCCAACACTAAGTAGAGGTAGGGTATTAGTGTAGAGTTTCTACTAACTCTACGCTAATCGTAGAGTTACGCCGTTTAATGATGCAAAAAATAGTTTGAAATTTAGTCTAGTCGAGTATTTACGCCAAAATAATCCTGTGTGACAAAAAGCACAGGTACAACAAGAAAAATAAATCAGGTATAGAAAAAAGAGTTAAAAAACATAGAAAACATCACAAAAAGCTTCGATTACACGATAGGTACGGAATTTACTTAGCACGGTAGATATGGCAGTTTCTGGACTCTAAAACATATAGAACATATATACCGTTTAATCTTGTGCACCAGATGCGCATTTCGACAACTTATGTCTCCTCAGGGATAGTCAAAATGCAGAAGCTTTCGTAGAAGATTGGATTTGCCCGTTGTTCCTCACCACGGATCCGGACCTGCTCGAACCCTAAGCAATTAATTACCATTTCGCCTATATCCGTTCCCCTTCAAAGTACAAAACCTGGATTCGCCCATGCACCGTGTGACTCCACCCTTTACTGAGATGAACACAATTTGAAAGCTGGTCTGTCGTTTGTGTTTTGCTAAGTCGACGTTTAAAACTGGGTAAACAACATGGATTAATTGAATGGTGGAGCTTGTTTGTAACCTATTTTAGTGTACAGCCGTATTAAGCCGGTCATTGGGCGGCGCACTTCGGTTTGTTCGTACAAGTGAAATTGGTGCATAATGAACATAACTGACCGTTTGACTGCAAATATAGATGTCAGATCTCATTACATATTAGGAACGATAGTGTCATACTGCTGAGTGACAGCGAAGATCATGATGAGGATATATCTCTTGGTATTTCAGCGGCCTGTGACAGCCTTATGTAAGTGTGCTTCTCAAAGCACCATGTGTTGATATAGCCGAAAGACAAAAAAGAGGGGGGTTGCATGTCAGGATCCGCTGAGATATTTCAGATTTGCAGGAGGTAATTTTCTCGCAAATTTGGTCGCTTTAAATCATATACTCGCCTGAAAATATTACGAATTTCGCTTTTTTGAAGATGATTTTATTCCCCATTCCCTGAAAAAAAAATAATTATGTTTTAACCACTATATTGCCAATAATGAATACACATGACTTCATCTGAATGTTTCAAGTAAGAAAACTACTTTAGAAAACTATTACCGTTTCAGTTGTCCGCACTTGTGTATTATCGCGCCGGTGTGCGTCGCCTGAAAGAAACGGGAGCTACCGGCTTACACCGTCGGCTCAAGTTGGTCACAATCAAGTTTATCTGCCGGTCCCCAAAGAGAATACTTGTTTACAACCAAGTTCCCCCCCCCCCCCTCCCATGAAAACGGTATAGAAGCAAAGGTAGAATACATAGAAATGTAATAATAACAGCAGCCCCGATTAGTCTTATACTAACATTTATTCCTGCGTCAAGCTTCTTCCTTTAACTTGACAATTCAGGACGAACGATTACGAAGCGAAATTTGAAACAAAACTTGATATGGTCATAACAATGGTTGTGAAACTGCCCTGGTTTTATGATAATACATGTATATATGGAGTAAAATATATAGAGAGCGCACAAATATTCTTTACTTTTAAGAGGTCCTTCATACATTTCACGTTCTCCGGTTATTTTTCAGTATATTACATCGGAATCGACCCGGGACGGTTCAGGTTAGTGCTTTTGTATATAATGGTTTCAGTGTTTTTGTACTGACGTGAAATATATACATATAATTTTCAGTCGTGAAATTTTCTAAATCAATCTAAACTAAGGAGTATCTCCTTCATGCATAGCTCTGTTCTTAGATTGATTCTTTGACTCCCCTTTTCACCACTTTCGTTTTAACTCTGTTCTACAAATATTTATATATTATTATAAATCCAACCATTCGGCCATGAGCATCACTGAAGAGATATAATTTGTCGGAAAGCGGTATGTATGTTCTGATAGTTTTGTCTACATTTATATACATGAATTTACCTAGCTTATTCGGTCTTCATGGGTGTAGCTAGAAATATTCAATGTGCACGCAAAGAAAGCTTCACACGAGGCGCGCGCAGCTTTGAGAGGGGAATGGGATCACCCTCTTTTGCAAGTGGGGGTTCGAGGGTCTCCCCCGAGAAAATTTTGTAAAATTCAATGCAAAGAGGTGCTTTCTGGACTACATCTTGATAACATAGAAACTATTTTTGTCATAAGAAATGACGTTTAATATTGAAGAATATATGTCAAACACAATAAAAGCTGAACTTGAATCTACTTCTTAACATTAAATTTTTGATTTTGAGAAAGCTGAAGATTAATATTTTCACAAATTCTCGAAGTCGGCGTGACATCACACTAAGATCTAAATGAAGATAATTCCCGAAACATTCCGAGGATGACCTAGGTGATAACCTCGGTGTTTATCATAGGCCGAAATGCAACTTTGCTGAACTATATTGTGAGCACAAGAGCTAGATGAGTCTTAAAACTTTTGAAATTCATTGAGGAATCTCACGACAATTGACTTTCTTTCCTTCTTCGAATTTTATATGACCGCAGTTTGCAAAAATAAGATTTCAAGATATCGGATTCTTCATAGAGAGCGATGATAAATCCCGAGACTTATCCCCCAACAAATATGATGCAAATTAGGTAATGTGACCAGTCCGACTTCAAGAATTGATTAGACACTTACAAGTTGTCATATGATATGGATGTCTTTGAGTCTCATTTTAAATTGTTTTTTGTCCCCGTGATGTGCACGCCATGGCGTGCTGGCGTATAGGCAGCTACGCCCCTGGCCTTTTCGTTATACAGAGTTACTTCCCATTTGGGACGGTATCTGACTTAAAACTCTTATGACGTCATTAAATCCTATGAAAACTGCAATCGCACATTCTCGGGTCTTTCCGTCACTCGGAAAAACAAACTCAAATGTATTACAGCGTAAACAGTAATGGCCGCCCTTAGCAACGATGACGATGGAACCGCCCACCGAGGAAATTAAGCCAAAAAAAAAAAAAAAAAAAAAATGCGTGTTTGTGTTGTTTAGAAAGTGAAAAAGGTTATAAAAAATAAATAATCCAAAATTCAATCATATCTTTTGCATAATCTATACACTCAACTAAGTCCGCCATTTTGTAACTATGTAAGATTTTTCAACATCCGGTTTCTCCGTAATACATTCGAGGTTGTTTCTCCGAGTGACGGAAAGACCCGAGAATGTGCGATTGTTGGAAACTGATCTAAAACTCGGGGAAATGATAGCCCACATATTTCATAGGAATTTAATGACGTCATAATTGTTTTACGTCAGATACCGTCTCAAATGGGAAGTACCTCTGTGTAACGAAAAGACTCAATAAATGTATTGTGCGAAATGCTGTATTTATATTTATGTTAAATTGCTATTAACTTCGTCATTTCATTCTCATAATTAACGCATGTCATATGCAGCCTTTGAACCTTAACATTATGTAATACTAAACTCGACCCGGCCTTCTTTGTGCATGATGTTTAAAGTTGCTGTGCATCTCCCTTGTTAATGACATTGTGTCGAATATAAATAAGGTAGGGTAATGTGCATTTGATTCATGTGTATTTTGTATACTTCATTGAATCAGTGTCGATTTCTATGTACTCTGAATCTGACGGTAGGGGTAGGCTCCGGTATGTCGGTTGGTTCCAATGAATGTACAATTTTATTTATCTGTCAAATAATCAGGTCACATACGCTCTACATGCACTACATACCTCGTATGGCCTCACAAAAAGTGAATATGTGAAATGTAAGCAGCATCAAATTCTTAATCCGCCATGTCTGTAAAGAGTTCAAAATATGTCATGAAGGGTTCCAAAGAGTTCCAGATAGAATTAACCACGTCACGTATTGTTCGAGATTAGAAAAAAAAAAAAAAAAACAAACAAAAAGCAATATATTTATTTTTCTTTCAGGCACTACTTATGTCAAGGCGTGCTGCAAAATCTATTATGGCTCTGTTGACTCCATTGCCCTCCTTTTTTCTTCGACACAGTGAATAATTCTACAACTTTTGATTCGAAGACCCACTTATTCTCTCACAGGGTATGATACATCTTTTTCTTCCATTTACTTCTTATGGGTCTTATAAGGGTTGTTTTTATGACATCGACTAAATTCAAACAATCTCCGTGGCCAGTATCAGTGTGTCACCGTGTTCTTTTGAATAACGTAAGGATTTAAATCGCACAATTGAATAAGGTAATTCAGATGTATTACGTTACCAAGGAATAACCACGTTTCACTGATCACCAGACATAACAAATTCACATGTGGTTTGTCGTGATATTTATTTTTAAAAAGGGAGAGAGCTAGTAACTTAATTATTTATATACTATAAGAATTCCAATTATTTGGCCACGAGCATCCCTGAAGTTGTCGAAATGCGTATCTGGTGCACAAAATTGTAACGTATATATATTCTATATTTATTATAACCACTCCGCAGGTGTAACTGCAAGGCTGAGTTTTAGGTTCACTTTCTCGGCCACCTTTGTTTTACTTCTGCCCTTCAGATATTTATATTTTATGTAAATTCCAATCAATCGGTCATGAGCATCACTGAAGAGACATAAATTATCGAGATGCACATCTGGTACACAAAATTATAAGATATATACATGTATTCTAATATTTATTTCAAATTCAAATCTAAATATACTTCTACATTTCCATTTATATATAAACCAACTGTAGTTAAAAGTTTAAAAGCTTCGGCCATTATCTTTAGTGTTTAAGTTCGTATTGAATAATCAAAAGAAAGTTGCATCTAAGATGCAATATATTAGATGCAATATGCTTACCAGCAAAACGAAGAAACGTGTCACTAGCCATTTTTTTTTCATGTTAAAGATGGGGATGGGCAGTCAGACAGATTATGGAAAAAAATTCTAGACCCTGAAGCACTTCCCTGCAAGGGCAGGCTGTATAAGAATATGTATAAAGCATGCAATAAAATTATTCTTAATGTGAGGAAATTCACAAAATAGCCATCCAAAGAACTCTGAGGTCACTCCAATCGTATTTAACGAAAAAACAGGCAGATAAACGGACGGATTGATTTATTTTAAACTAAACTTTATTTATTTTACAACGATTAAGAAACGATTAAGATTAAGACGGATTGATTGATTATTGTTTTACGTCACTCCACGATTATTACACGTGTATGGTGACGGCATCTGGCTGATGCATTGCATACAAATTTAGACCTTTGTAACGGACCCACCTGAAGCATTTTTGAGGGATCTTTTACGGGTCACGCCTACCTCGGTTTTTACTGTCTCGTTCGAAAGACAGAACACCGATGTGCAATGGGCGGGAGTCGAACCCGGGACCTCTCGATCACGAGCCGTGCACCTTATCCACTAGGCTACACCGGCTTAATAAACGGATGGAAAACGGCAGTACCGCTTTCTTTGGCTATGAGCACATCCTTGGTTCGTGGGGAGTTTTTTTATCGAAGTTTTAGAGAAATAGGTGGAATGTTAAGTAAAGTTATAGTCTGGAAAAAATTTTCATTTTGACCTTTCGATCCTTAAATCAATAGGGCTCATTCTTGGTTCATGGGGAAGTATGTGTGTGAAGTTTCACGACTATCCGTAAATATGTGTAGGACCTGAAACCAATTGGATTGTTCATTACAAATATGATCCACGTTTGGTTAATCATATAATATATGTCATGAGGTCAGTCAATTTTGTGTCAACAAAGATTAATACAAGTTGGAAGTTGGATCATCTGCTTGAAGTCAAACGCGCTATGAAGTGAGTAATCCAGGGATACAAATCATATGTAGTATTTGTCGTAAAATAGTTCGTGACACTCGGAATAAAGTTTATCTTGTACGCTATCCTCCTCGATTCCTGCTCTACAAAATTCACATTGATAGATGCATCTATTACCAATCGGCTTTTTTGTATCTGGTTCAGGTATGGGGCCATTCTTGACAATGACGACATTTGTAAAACTTGTCTTCTTTACATTTCAGTAATTTAAAGAGTCGTGTAGTTGTCGCACATCTTATGTGTCCACTATCGGTAGAGAAAGGAGAGCTTTAAGACTTGTAGCTTATACATCGGAAATACTATTTTGTCAATATATTTTTTACCAGCGGTTTTGAAAGGTATGCAAATTGTATTGTCAGTTACATATATGATAGATGTTTAGATTTTTCTGTGACGTATGTAAATCTCAATGACTGGCTCTAGCAGATATATCAGATGTTTTGGGTGACAGCACATTACAAAAGATGTTTTGGGCTTTTCTGCGATGTCACATTACAATTGTTATCCCAATTTTCTCAAGACAAAAGATTTTTTACATCGACAGTATATACTTGTACTTGTATGACCTGGGCTAGAGGATTCTTAGAGGGGATAGTAAACATCATTCACAACCAACCCCGTATAATGAAAGAGAAACAGACAAACAGACACACACACATAGATAGATAGATAGATAGATAGATAGATAGATAGATAGATAGATAGATAGATAGATAGATAGATAGATAGACAGACAGACAGACAGACAGACGGACAGACAGACAGACAGACAGACAGACAGATAGTTAGATAGATAGATAGATAGATAGATAGATAGATAGATAGATAGATAGATAGATAGATGGTTGAGTTGGTGAACATAATTCGTAAAACACCCTCTCTTTTGCGAAAGAGATAATATTTTTAAAAATGTAAATCAAAGGAAAATATTTTAAGACCATTTTGTACGACAAATGCAGTAAAAATTACTGTGCTTCTAACGACTGCGGACTGTCAGTTAAAGTTAATTGTGGCCCTCAAAATATTAGGTGTCCGTTTTGTCTATAAATCTTGAGTAAAGAGTATTTTCTTATATCAAGAACTTAGTAAAACGGACGCCTAAAGTATGCCTTGTCTTCCTGTTGACCCCCCCACCCTCTCTTGGTTTTTCCCTTAGATATAGTACAGACTTTAAGAACCAGAATACTATATTTTTTCGCAAACTATCTTTCTAGATTCCCTCTAGACTACTAAATCTGCCTCTGTCATCAAAAACAGCAAAAGTATTTATTTTACAATTTCTAAATCAAGCCAATCACTATGGTACTTTTCAATTTTGTGATTTTATAGAGGTGGTCCGTGGAAATGGACGAGGATTGATAAACAAAACTATTTGCAACGACAAGTAACTGAATTAGCTGTGAGAAAGAAAATGTCACCATGGCATGTACCCAACTTACAGATTAATTTTAGTCTAAAAAAGAACAAATAAAAAATTAATAACATTTAACTTCAGGCCCCCTCCCCCTTAAATCCGTCAGTACTACAAACATCTCCGAGATATATACAAAAGTCCAGCAAATCACCTTGAAATGTCCTATTCACAGCTCCATATATATATTAACTATGTTATTAGATCTACGAATGTAATTAATTTACTTGTCAATAAAACCAAATACTTACTTGAAACGCAAAATTATTGCATCCATCGTCTTCAATTGTAAGCTTGTAGAAAGGAATGTCGAGGCAGAAAACTCACTTATCAGTGCAAAATAGACACCTCAATATGCAGTATGAGGATTGTTTTGCATAGTGACCTATATATAGTGGGACTTTTAAACTAAATCGGGATCATTACATTTAAGAACTTTTCACCACAAGTGTAGCCCTTGTACATAGACCTCTCCATGGTAATACATATTTTTCATACTTATATGATATGATAGTTTTCTTACAATCTCATGTTTAAATCGGTGATTTAACGAAATTAAAGTGTGATTGTGAAATAGGAAATTTGGTTCAAATCATATAAAGGAAATTTAGAAATAATCAATGTCATCACATTTACCACTTTGAAATAATTTTCCTCTATCATCGAAGCATCAAACCCGCTAAATGCGAGGTCAAGAAGTCAAAACTAGAAGGGGGAGAGGGGGGGACAGGTAGCGCAGTTTGTAGCGCGCTCGCTTCTCACCATTGCAACCCGGGTTCGATTCCCGGTGTGGTACGTGAGATCGTGGGGCTGTCACCAACCTGGCTTCGTAGGTTTTCTCCGAGCACTCTGGTTTCCTCCCACCCAAACGACACCCTTACGCCAAGATCCGTGCCAACGAGCATGATTTATATAAGTTGATAACTTGTTTTTTAATCGTTGTGAAATAAATAAAGTTTAATTTTTTTTAAACTAGAGAAAAAAGACGAAATATGATTTCTGCAGAGATAAGTACTACTTAAAATCGTGTTCCATTAATGACCAATGTTGAAAAGTATAAACTCTTTTTTCTGTTTCATATTCACTTTCCGTATTAAAAACGAAACCTGTAACTTTTAACGCTGGACTCTCTCCTGAAGTTAAGCCTTTATACGAAATTACAATGTTATATAAGTTCGGTTAGTAGTTAAAAAAATCATTAAAATGTAATTAAATAATTACGACCTACCCGCACAATGTCGGTAATTTTTTATTCACCTGGCATGCTCAGTGTATCAATGACCTAGCCAACTAACGCGAGATTAGGAAACTTTCACTAATAACAACAACACTGGTGACGTAGACAAAGCTATCGGAGATGAAACGTCTTCGATTAAAGGCAGAATTCGATAACATCAGGGATGAAAAATGTCTGTGACGAAACACTTTTAGAACAAGAATAACATAGAAGTTGCACTAGATGGGAACGGGGAGAGTTGTCAATTTACACAAAATACTTCGCACGAGTCTTTAATGTTTACATTTTTCAATACCACGTCAGCACGAGGCCTTGACATTCCATTGTATTGATTACTTGCGTGTTTGTATTATGAAAGCGGTCCGATATTTACTGTCATTAGGTAAGGTAATCTCTTAAAATTAACTGTTGATAATAATGTGTAAAGTGGACGACATAAAAGAAACGTAAATGCATTTTGTAAAATTCTTTAAAAGAAATTGTTTTAAGAGTCCCCTTTTGAGGCCCTCGATCAAATCATGTGGGACTACTAATGTGACATAAAGCTTTAAAATGTTCGTTGTATATAGCCAAATTACTATTGACAGTATTACTAATGACATTTTTTCTTTTCTTCTGTGCATTTAGTGTGCGCCTTTATATCTTTGAGTTTACAAAGCTAGATAAAACATGATTTAACGAAGATATACTCAGCGACACACTTTAGTACATTGTTTTGATCACGTGATTTTCCGACCCGATCTACATACGTGTCAAATGTTGTGTAAATGGTGAATGTAACGGACATTTCTCAATTTTTCCGGTTTATAAAAACGTGTCAATGTCGTCAAAAGAGTTGACTTTCGATGTAGTATAACTTTGTTTTGTAGTTTGCTTGTATGCAATTTCAGTTAATTAAATGAAACATAACAAATCTTGTTATACCAATTTTGACAGCTAATGCAATTTTAAGATATATATGTAGTAATATGTCCTGTACATGGTCTTGAGAGAGCGGAACAGCATTTGATGGAGACATATCAAATACACAGTTTGCAAAGGATGAACATGCATAATATTCCCACATGATTGATTATATTAGCACATGACTGACGTGGAAATGGACACGTCGAAATGGGTTAAAAGTGGCGGTCGTTGGATAAAATCACGAAATAGTCAACTTTAGACAAATTTATTGATGGTGTATTGTCTATAGACAACGAAAAATGTGATACATGTGTACACCCATTAAGTTTAAACAAACTTAATCAAAGATACAACACAATCCAGTCCCTACGTTTCATACTTAGATCTTCTAGTGAACATTGACCAAGATGATAAACTTACTCCCTCAACGTATGATAAACGTGACGATTTCGATTTTCGTATTGTTGGCATTCCATATACGTGTAGTGATATTCCTTTATCGCCTGCATATGAAACTTGATCCGATATGCTAGGGCTTCTTCGGATTATGGGGGTTTTTTTCATTAACCAAGTCAAACTTTTGAGTGAAAAGTTTATATCACATGTTTGAAGTTTACATTCCGCAGATTTTATGGTCGCTATAAAGACCTTTTTTGCGCTGATCAAAAGTAACTGCCTTATATGATTGCAGTCCCTGTTATTCCCGTTGTAATATAATAATACAATATTCACATCATGATTTTTTTTACCGATTGCGAAACGCCAATACCGTCATCACATATGAATTCGATATAATCTTATGTTATCACGGCAGTTATGACCGGTCATCCGTGGATGTTTTCTCCTCCATGACACCGTTGAGACCTAGTGTCAATTAAATATACAAATCAATAATTACTGCCAAACATGAAATAATGTAATTACAGCCATATGCATATATATGTCAAATATCGTCTCTGTTTTAGTTATATAAAAGTACAGTTGTTAAACCACGACAGTTTCTACGACAATGAATAAGCGAAAAAAATATTGGTATAATTGCCCCATGCATCTTTGTGTTCTATCGGTACATTGATTTATTCACTGGAATACTATATAAGACAAGGTTTATTCCTATAGTATAAGATACTCAGATAATAATGAAAGATAAAGACGCAAGAAAGGGGGAACATCGAGGTCAAATGATATCAGGTAAATACGCTGAGTTATTATCATTAGGTTTAGAAGGAATATTGGGTCAGTGGAGTCGCTCGCCTCCTTCCTCTTGTATTAAACATTCCATTAATATTTAAGGAGTTTTCACCACTGTGCTTGACGATCCTTTATCAAAGAAATAATTACAACTTTAATGTATTTTGAAACCATATTGGATGAAAAGGTGTGAGGCTGGGGTCTCCCGTAAACTCCCCCGTCGGCGATGCCTCCCAATGCGCCGTTGCACATGCGTTATAAGAATTATGATTTATAGCTTACTACCAATACGGACTTTACTTGTTATATCCCTTTCCCTGCAAACATTATAGCCGTCACGATGTGGTCACGTGATATTGTGCCATCTTCATATTCCATATTCAGCACAAATTCATTGACATTTACAGCTATCATATAAATGTACTCACCATGATTATATACATTAATCTGAATGAACGGGAATGGTATCCTTATTTTCATTCTTAGAGCATGAGACTCTGACATCTCGGATTGAAATATAATTTATTTCGTTTGAGCAGTGCGAATTAGAAAATAGATTACTTTCTCCTGAAGGGGCAATACTGTAGGTGGCGTCTGTGGTTTCCCGCGAAAGTTTGGCGGGAATTCAGTAGAGTATATTGAGATATTCATTTGGTTCGACAGCGCTCAACTGAACAGTTCAACTTGTTAAATTAGAATTTCGCATTTATCTAGTTAAAAAAAGGAGGAGAAGAAGAAGAAGAAGAAGAAGAAGAAGAAGAAGAAGAAGAAGAAGAAGAAGAAGAAGAAGAAGAAGAAGAAGAAGAACAAAAATTAAGAAAATTATGCATATTATTGGGACTGGGTGGTTTATGATTTATGTACACGTGTATATATTTTATTTAGGAATTAATATTTGGAAATATATTTAAATGAAATGTGATTATGTGATGAAATGATGAACATTATGATGATTTGATGTTCATATGACGAGGACGATCATTATGAGATATAATACTGTGATGAACACTTTGATGATTGGATGTAACGATGAAGACGCTGATCATGTGATGTAATAAATCTGAGCGCTTGTCGCAATCATTACACTTTATATTGTGTATTACTTTATTTTTCTGTACGATAATATAGTATTGTGTAGCTCAGGAGAATGAAATCTGTTTGGGCATTCACTACAGACTCTGGTAGTTGTTATCTGATTAAATCACATCCGGGAAAATTTATCACAAGATGTACACAAAAGACAGTTCCTATGTGGTATAACGTATTTGTCGTTTGTAAACAACAGTGACTACCGGAAAAGGGCAATTTCTGCGTAACCCCAGAGAGGCTACCGACTCCTTCTGTATGGACACATGTACACTATATATGCAGTATGGAATATTGGTACTTGAACATAATTTCACATACGACTTCATCCTTGAATGTTTTATTATAACGATCAGAGCAGATGTTAAAATTGAATATATATGCAAATGCAATCATATGGATGGAGGTGGAAAGGAGTGTTCGACTATCCCTCCTTCCTCTCCCCTGATTCTTTCCCTTCTTACCCTTTCCTTTTCTTTTCCCTTCCGCTTCCCTATGTCATCGGTTTGAAATTAGAAAATACCTCTTCTCTACAATGCGCATGCGCTTATAACGATGCGATGTATACTATATTTGAGAAACGGTCGGTCTGCACTACCGTATATATCGTGAAGTATTTATATGCAGTTAAATTATAAAGTAGTAAAGGTGACCTAATGATGCATGGTATAATAATAACATTACATTCATATAGGATCTGAAATGAATTTTCATTTCATATCGTATTTATGAAATGAGTTGTTTGTTTTGTAACCTCGAACCTTGGCCAGGGGATATAAAACACAACGAGCTTCATAAATACCGTATGAAATGAAAATTCATTTCAGATTCTTTTTATCACGTTACACTCAGCTTAAAAGTATAAAATTTTATTTCATCAAACGTCGGCTTGACACAAGTGTTTTCCACGCTATGACGTCACCTTTGTCATAAATTGATTTATAAAACAGCGATATTTCACTACATATACAGCAAAACATGTTATAAACAAAGATCATAATTTATGTCTACAAGACAATTTTTAGAGGAAGTATGAAGTTCTCATGCACCTAGCATCTGATTTTTTCTCTTCTCAGAATTTGATAAGTATTATCTTAGTAACAATGAACGTATCGAAAGAAAGGGGAGAAAGGGGGGGGGGGGGTTTCTGGTATGCCCCATTTTTGTAATTCCAAAAGTATGATCCCATTACTATCTTTCTTCGACTAATCTCAAAGTAGGGAGGTTTTGCGATATTAATTAACACTGGTCTAGCTAAAGGTTTTTATAGTTATTTTGTAGTGGTTCTGCATACTTTTATACAGAACAACGAAAAAGAAATTTGCATTAAAAAGAATAAAGTGCAAATGATATCGCTACTAGAATTATTTATATACACGTTTTGCAGTTATGAATAATCTTGAACTGAACATTTTTTTACGTATTTCCGTTTTGAAGGTAGATCTATTTACAAAATTTAT
Source organism: Pteria penguin (assembly GCA_035048485.1). NCBI lineage: Eukaryota > Metazoa > Mollusca > Bivalvia > Pterioida > Pteriidae > Pteria > Pteria penguin. The sequence goes on along the minus strand of CM068589.1, from coordinate 26,092,824 downwards.
GAAGGAAGAATTAAGCTCTCATGTCAAGTGATCGGGGTATTTGTTTTTTTTTTTTTTTGTATGGTTTAGTAGGGGTAAATGGGGGGGGGGGGAGCGCACCGCTTTTCCGGTGTTAAAGCGGTGCAGGCCGTGCTAAACCGGTGCTGTGCTAAACCGGTGCAGATGGTGCTAGAACGGTGCAGATGGTGCTAGAACGGTGCTATACAAAGCTGCAATGCTATGGCTTAGTCTCAGTAAAGGTTATCTACACTTTCAGTCACCTCCAGTAGCCTCCAGTCACCTCCGGTAGCCTCCAGTAACTTTCAGTCACCTCCAATAATCTTTTGATTCACAATTCACCTGATGACTCTAAAGTCAATTTATGCGCATAAAGGTGAAACGGATTACAACACACCTTGTGACACAAACGTCTATTAACATACACCCAGTTGAAACATATTAAAATACCTTAAGACCTTATTTCTAAAGGTGCAAGTCATTTTGTAATGCACCTTTTGACATGAATTCGACAACATCATACCATACATGTAACAGACAGCAAAATATACATAACAGAAATGGTAAATAATTTGCTTCCCAGCCTATAAATATACAAGTAAAACAAGTCTAGCTGTTAAAGTTAACAATTTATTCAAGCACTATCTGTTTTAAAAAAATATGTAAATCATGTATAAAAATATGTAAATCATGTAAAATTAAAGCACAACAGCACATTATAGAACATTCAATATTAAAAGTGTTTAGAGAGACAAAGTTATTCCTTTATACCATATTAACCATATTATACCATATTAACCATATTATACCATATTAACTTTATTGCAAAGGTATAATATTAAACATAACACTGTACAGTGTTTAAAGAACTATTAACTAGTAAATAGACAGACCTTAAACAAAGTAATTCTACATGATGCTTTGAACAATATAAAACACCTCTTTAAGTCAACTCTTAAAGTTATACCATGTACTAGTAAACCTATTAGTTTGATCAGTTAAGACATGTCAAAATACACCTTTTGACACAAATTTGGTTGAGGTGAAATAGATTATTTTACCTTGCCCACACATATATCTATCATCATTTACTGATGTTATATGAGTTTTATTTGAAAAGGTTTAAACAGGTGAGTATGTGAGTACCGATTCTGATTCAGTGTGAACTACATCACAATTGCACTAATATATTGTATATTATATTGAGGTCATGTAATGAAACATTTTGATAGTTTCGCTCTGGTAAAATACTCTGTTTACGACACACCTTTTGGTCTATGACCTATCATATATAGTGCTATTTGAATTACTCTAATCGCGCACGTTAATCAATTCCACCATGAAGAAACCATATCTGTTATAAAAAGTGGCGTGGTGGGTATATGAAAGTATGGTTAAAATTTTGAAGTCCACGTCAGGCCTATTTGACGGATCTTAACCGGAACACAATTTTTGATCACCCATTTTTATAGATTGTTAAAATGCAATTAGTTTCCCCATTTATGTACTGGTTCTGAAGGAGATGATGTTTGAAGAAGGGTACCGTTTTGGGCACTTTTGGCCCCGCCCTGGATCCACCACTGAGGGAATCTGGATCCCGAACACAATTTTAGTAGGGGACCTTGAGTACATCATTTATACAAAGTTTAATCCAAATCTGCAATGTAGTTCATAAAAAAAAACAACTATGGAATTTAGAATTGGTGACAAATACACCTATATGAAACGTAATGATGAACCGTCTCTATATACAACATAGACATAAATGCATAAAACCATGCATCGTAAAAGTGACACAAATATAACAATTTCAGTTTTAACTTCTAATACAATGTTTCAAGCACAATGCACTTTTCAAACACATTTGCACAATGTGCAATACACATTTCAAGCACATTGCACATTTTTGCACATTTACACAATGTGCAATACACATTTCAAGCACCTTGCACATTTTTTGCACATTTACGCAATGTGCGATACACATTTCAAGAACATTGCACAGTTTCGCATAATTATTTATACAATGTTCGATACACACTTCACGCACATAAATGATGTGTTGCAAATTTTAGTTTTTTTTTTTTTTTTGTTTTTTAATTCTATACTGACAACATTGACTTTGTTCTCTTTACGACCCTGAACTTGATCAAAGTCCATCGACTATGTACTGACGACCTTGATTTTGATTTTGTACTGACAACCTTGAACTGGATTTGAGAAATAGAAGATAAACAACGAGGTGAATGACGAAAATTTTATTGTTCTGCAAATACAGTGTGAGGAACAAGGATTAAAACCGTTCCTTTGTTCTTCACTTACAATGCATATGTACATAATCAATCTGACAAAGGTACATGATATATCATATTTGTCTCACTACTTTGTTTAAACTTTGCCGTATGGCTCGGAGCGATGTCCCCATCGTCCAAGTTTCGTCATTTCGGATACTTGACAGATATTAAAAATACATAGTGACTCAAAGCTACAATGAACAATTGAATGCATACAATCATGAATAAGAAAAAAGTCAAAACACAGTTCAAAGCGGGATACACATGATTCTGTGCTTCTCTGGGATTACGTTCTCTCGATTTATTGGTACATGATACGAGCGATGTCATCTTTCCTCTATGCCTTGGACAGGATCGCTAAGTGATACAACATGAACCATTGCATCATGTCGGATCTGGTTACCTTTCGACATCTGTGGTATAGGTAAGAGATGCAGTAATGTTTGCATACAGGCGAATACCTGTGAACTTTGATAAGGCATTTGGGTGGCATCACTCACCAAAATTATTCAAACTTGCAGATAATATAGCAGTGCAAAAATGTACTCACAACTCGTTCAGGACAATAATTCACATTGTATTCAACACGTTTTGAATTATCAATTTTCATATATCATATTTATATGGGTAACTACATCGGTAAAAGAATTCACATCTGCGACTGCAAGTACAGTTTTTACATCTTAAAATTTCCGGTTCTTTTTTATTACAAGATGTAGAAATCCAATTCTCACATATATGTCATTCACATGGTCCTGTTGTTTTATACAAATCAATTGTTTCACATTCCGGGAATTTCTTATTTTGTTCAATACGCTTTCTTACGTCTTTGAAAATTCTGGACTTCTTGATTTGCTTTCCAAATGAATATTTCCTTAATCTGAATACAAGTCTTTCACAACTAGCTCTATGTAATACTTGAGCCATGGTATTATACCATTTCCCAAGAATATTGTAGAACTTACGCTTTAAAACTATTTTACGATTTTCTGTGAAGAGAAACATAACGACCATTTTCACGCTTTTCGTAAACTGAATTTATAAACGTGTATCTTCTTATATCCTTCCTTACAATGTGTGGTACACCGTCATATAAATGAATCTTCATTCCTTTATAAGTTTGGTATTTCATTTTATATCTTATTATTCAGTTCCAACACTGTCTGTTTCAGGTGTGCGCATCAAAGTAAGTGAATTCCAAATCTATCAAATGTTATTCTGAAACTTTGTTAGAACATTAATTGTTTATTAGTTATTGATGCAATGTTTGTGTGTATAAAACTTGATAAAGATGATATTAATAGATAACAGCATGAAGGCTGTAATAATATAGTTTTTATTCATTTCTATCTTATTCATAGACTTTCAAACGAACGAATGTTCTTAAAAGAATAATAAAAAGATCATGTGATGAAATCAGTACATAAACATATATCAAATCCGTGTATGATTTGCCAACTTATGTCACTTTAGTGTTTCTTAACATGGGAGGGTGGCAGAAAAGATATCGCATCAGAAAACCAAATTAAAAGAAAGTCAATCATTTGTTGACATCATTTGTTGACATCATTCTCAACTTCTGGTTCTCTATACTCTTCAAGTTTTTTATTTATCAAATATTTTCTTTTTTTCACTGCATAGTGAAGCGATTCATCATATCCATAATCCTCTTCATCACGCAATCGTTTAGCTGTTTCCATGATGCGTTTATGAGTTGGGTCTTTTCGCAAAAAATTCATTTGCGCTAAAAATGTAAGATAATATTTTCGAAGTCTAGCGCTATAGAGTGCTTTTAGTTTAGAATAAACTGACTTTTCTAAATTGCGAACTGATTTGTTTTCCTTCTTTGCTGATAAACGATAAAATGATTTGTCAAATTTAGGTTGTAAATACCTGTACACTGTGTCTACAACTTGGTCCCAAAAATCATCATCACTGTCATTATTGTCACCATCCTCCTCCTCATCATCACCTTCATCGTCATTCTCCTCATCATCATCTTCATCATCCTTCTCCTCATCATCACCTTCATCATCATCACCTTCATACTCATTATCGTCTCCGTCCTTTTCATTTCCTTCTATCTCACTGTCATCTTCACTTCTATCACTACTTGATTGATTTTCCGTTTCAGTGTCCACTTCATCTTCAGAATCTAAACTGTCACTTGCTGATTCATTTTCACTACTGTTTTCATCCATATTCGTGTTAGAAAACTTATATCTGTATCGATAACTCATCTTAGGATCTTTTCTACAAACAAATGTTTGTGTGTGTCTTTTTAAAGTATATGGTCTAGCAAATTTACGTGAGCACCACTTACACCGAAGTGCTTCCATCAACAGTATCATATGTCTTAACTGATCAAACTAATAGGTTTACTAGTACATGGTATAACTTTAAGAGTTGACTTAAAGAGGTGTTTTATATTGTTCAAAGCATCATGTAGAATTACTTTGTTTAAGGTCTGTCTATTTACTAGTTAATAGTTCTTTAAACACTGTACAGTGTTATGTTTAATATTATACCTTTGCAATAAAGTTAATATGGTATAATATGGTTAATATGGTATAATATGGTTAACATGGTATAATATGGTCAATATGGTATAAAGGAATAACTTTGTCTCTCTAAACACTTTTAATATTGAATGTTCTATAATGTTAATGCATGCTGTTGTGCTTTATTTTAACATGATTTACATATTTTTTTACATGATTTATATATTTTTTTTACACAGATAGTGCTTGAATAAATTGTTAACTTTAACAGCTAGACTTGTTTTACTTGTATATTTATAGGCTGGGAAGCAAATTATTTACCATTTCTGTTATGTATATTTTGCTGTCTGTCTGTTACATGTATGGTATGATGTTGTCGAATTCATGTCAAAAGGTGCATTACAAAATGACTTACACCTTTAGAAATAAGGTCTTAAGGTATTTTAATATGTTTCAACTGGGTGTATGTTAATAGACGTTTGTGTCACAAGGTGTGTTGTAATCCGTTTCACCTTTATGCGCATAAATTGACTTTAGAGTCATCAGGTGAATTGTGAATCAAAAGATTATTGGAGGTGACTGAAAGTTACTGGAGGTGACTGGAGGCTACCGGAGGTGACTGGAGGTGTAGATAACCTTTACTGAGACTAAGCCATAGCATTGCAGCTTTGTATAGCACCGTTCTAGCACCATCTGCACCGTTCTAGCACCGTCTGCAACGTTTTAGCACAGCACCGGCTTAGCACCGCCTGCACCGCTTTAGCACCGGAAAAGCGGTGCGCTGCCCCCCAATTTACCCCTACTTGGTTTGTTTCTTTTTGGGTCCGTTACTGTAACCTTGAGCTTCATTTTTGAACCCTAAGCACACGACATAGCTTTCAGCCCACCATAAATTGTTCGGGCACAAATGGGTCGCCTTCATTTGTCGCAGTCCTATTTTAAAGGCAGGAAATGAAACGTTTTCCCACAAAAATGACATCAAGTACAATACAGCGTTACTATGACGTCATAACCGATCACTCTCATAACCATAACAAAGTTTTCAGCAGTGAACTCAATCAATGGAAACATCAACACTTTCTCGTTTCTATCTTCTAAGACTAAGCTCATGCAAAATGCATTTTAGTAAGATACATTTCCCACAATTTAGCAAGACAGCAACCCCCCTCCCTTCTCCCCCGCATTTCTTCTATATAAACCGCCGCCACCTCAAAATGCGACAAATCACACAAAAGCATGTTAAGCATCGAGCTTAGTAACGACAGACTATGCTTGCACTGATGATGACGTCATGGACCAGATGCAAATGTATGTAGATCTATCATTGGTGTGCCTGTAACACCGATCCGTTTTCCTCCAACAATACATTAAATCTAAAATTGATTATAATGACATATCGTCTTAGATCAGTTGGATATGAAAATTATGTCGCCATACGCATTAAAGTTGTAAAATCCAATAAACTTCAATACATCGATCCACTTTTCAGTATAGAAAACGATGTTTAGCGGACTTTTGAGTGTTACGTTTTTGACGTCATAATCAAATGTCCGACTTATCTAATCTAGCGTCACGTCATCTTAGTCGTATTTTGCGCTGAAGTGCTTGACATTTGACGAAAGTGGATCGGTGTTTTGACCTATCGCTTTCGCGAAATATTCATTGAATTTCGTGAAGTCACAATGCATTTTCAATGTTTGTCCGAGGTATGACCCAGTTGTAAAGTATTGTGACGTCATCTGCTTCAATAATTTTGTGCATAAATGGACAGGTTAATTTCTTCTTGAAAAAAATAATGGATCAATGTATTGTATAATGAAACAAAAGAAATGATCAGAGGCATGTGCTATATGGAGTCGTTTTGTTATACAGTTATTTTCCATGTGAGCAGGTATCCGGCGCCAAACCATACACCGATCCACTTTTCAGTTTAGAAAGCGATGTTTAGCTTTTTAGATGTTTTTCGATTGTTATGCTTAAGACGTAATAATCAAATGTCCGACTTGTCCAACCTTACGTGACGTCATCATAGTCGTATTTTGCGCAAAAATGCGTAACATTCGACGAAAGTGGATCGGTGTATTGTGACGTCAAACAGTTCTACGTTAACTGGTGTAAAATTACAGGAAATGAATATATAGAAATTGTATGATGTCACAATAATTTTGCGTCAGATACCTGCTCATGTGGGAAATGACTGCATTAAGAAAAGTCCAAATGTAGTCCCATGCTAGTATCTAATATTACGTCACTACCCTTCCCAACACCACACTCTAGTGGGACTTGCACTTGACGGGTGGCAATACCATACACATACCCGCCAACCCTAGAAGATGGTTAAGAGGACTAGCAGGGTGGTGTCAGGGGTCGCAACGCTCCTGCCGCTGAGAAAATTTTTCAATTTTTGACCATAAAATGACCTCACAGACTGACAGTTATCAACAAATTCCACAGAGAAAAGAATAAGAGATTATACAATTTTTTCAACACTTTTGATAACAAACATAAGTCTCCTTCCTGGAAATAACAAACAAAAAAGTGAAAAATGTGTTTATGTAACACTGATGCCACAAGACGAAGAAAGTACAAAAAGTTGTCTGTGATGCCTTTGAGAAAAACGTCGATATCCTCTCATTCTGTTGTTCAGAAACCAAAGTGTTTTGTGTTTTTGAGTCCCAATATGTCTGTGATCCCCCTATGGGAGATAGTAAAATCACATGTGCACACCGTACAGTAAGCGAACTCGGCCCCCTTTTACTTTGGGTAACGACCCCGTAAAAACTGGAAACGTATTCGTTTCTGAATTTTTGTTTCCTGTACACATTCTTTATCTTTTTAGGTGACGCCTCGTCGTAGCTATCGTCACTGTCAGTATTGTTTTTTATCCTTTGTCGGTCCTGGTCGCTGAATTTTGTCTCTGTTTCTGTACTGAAGTCGCAATGTTTGTTGTCATTTTTGTCAAGTTCGTCCTTGGTCAGGTCGGCGTTTTAAACTTATCGTTAAGCGTTTACAAGAGTGTGACGAAAAATCTTAAGTGCGCAATAATGACCGAAAGCGGAACATTCATGTCTAAATCCGGAATGCGGAATTAGCATGTAAAAATCGGAAAAATTCCGCCAAAATCGGAACAGTTGGCAGGTATGCATACAGGTGTGGCAATCCAGTGGTTAGAAAAACACACCCTTGACATTTTCTGTATTTCCTTTTTCATCAAACAAAACACAGTTTACAAAGTTTAGTAAAAAAAAATCCCCCCTTTCTATATACATTGTATATAAACATGATGAAAAAATCCTCAAAAATCTAACAGACAGAGACGTAAAGATGAGAGAAGAGAAATAATATTTTACTGAGAAAAATACAGAAGTAAGACTGATGAATGGTCATTCTGAAAATAATAAGAGGCCCTTCTGGCCCCATATCACTCTAACATTCTAATTTGACATATTTGAAAATTATAAGCGAGTTAAAGTATCTTTCTAAATATGATATAACACTGTACTCAGAATGAATAAATGTTTACTTCAAACATCCTTCTTGGACACCATAGTGCACTTACATGTTGTTGAATTTTCAATTCCATGCAGTTCATTTGAACTAGACATTATCATGAAAAGAATATAGGCTACTATACTTATTTTCCCCACAAATGGGAGGATCTGCCTGGCAAACATCGACATCTGGACCATTAGGTCTGCATTCCTACCACGCTACCTTAAAAAACTGTCAGTAATGCAGAAGCGGAAAGTGTAAAAAGTTTAAACTAGATGGACAGACAGTGACCCTGATAGCTCAGTTGGACGTTTCTTGTTTCACTCAGGTAGCCTAAAAAGGTATGATTTATTGAAAGATAAAGCTTGACCACCTGAACTAAATCTGAAAATGTAGGTCACGACATCTATATAATACATTGTACTAGTATGCACAGTTACTCTGTTGATTGATTGATTGATTATTGTTTTACGTCACACCACGAATATTTCACGTATATGGTGACGGCATCTGCCTGATGCAGGGCATACAAATTTTGACCTTTGCAACGGACCCACCCGAAACAGTGAGGGATCTTTAACGTGACATGCATACCACGACACGGGGCCTCAGTTTTTACTGTCTCATCCGAAAGACAGAACACCAGCATGACCAGAGCGGGACACAAACTCCAGCCTCCCGATCAGGAGTCCAGCGCGATACCATTAGGCCATGCCGGCTTCACAATTACTTTGGTAGTCATTATCAGTTTTAGTTTCTTGGAAAAGTTTTCCACATGGGTGAACTTATATTTCAAATCTTCGTCAAGACTATAAAGTTGATCACAGAGAGACAGACAATACATCAGCGAACATACTGATGAGACCTTAAACATGAACACCTTTACCCAAAGAGTGCTGGTGTGGGAAAATCTAGCTACAATATTGTGTCCTCTCAAAGCAAATTTGAAACAAGGTCAAGGTCAAAAGTCAAGGTATGAATTAAATGCAGTCGTCATATAAACCCCATGTGTAAAGTATTAAATCCCTATCACTATTAATTCAAAATAAGTTCCTTAAAAGTAGGTCAAAGTCCAAGGTGAAGGTAACTAGGTTACAAGTCATGGCATACTTTGAAAGCTCTGGTCATAAGGAACATCTGTGTGAAGTATGATGTTTACACTCCTCTTAGCTGCTGAGATTTTGCTTCAGCCAGAAACTTTAATCGAAATTTTGATGGACAGACAGATGGATGGTTGGACAGACAGATGATTGGTTGGCTGGTTGATTGGTGTTTCATTTCAACAATATTTCAATTATATTGCAACATGGAAGCAGGAGGTAACCAACCTCATAAACATAGTGGCGCAACCCGGGGTCGAACTCGGATTATCGGCGCCACAAGCCAAGTGCTAAATCACTACACCAAGCCTGCCCCTACAGACAGATGGATATCGCCAATCTATAGACCAAAATTGCTTTGCAATCTGTCCAATAAAAATCTAAATCCAAGGTCAAAAAATTAATGTCATTTATTTGTGCATTAATGATTAAAATTATAACCACTATCTGTTTATAGTAGGTTCATTTGGTAAGTTAAAATTTCTGTATCAGGTGAATGATGTCATCACTATAGGAGTGAAAAAAATCTTGGCGTGATGTAAAATCAGGAACAAACTTGGTCAGAAATGATATCAAGAGGAGAAGATAATGAACAAGAGGGAAATGAAAAACATTGTGCTGAATGTTAATGTAGACAATGTTCTGAATAATTTTTCTGAATGGTTTACTCTTCACAAGATTATAAGTATATACATAACTGTCAATAAAAACATAAAATCCTGGAATAAAACACCAATCTTTATTATTTATGTCATCATGCGATAGGTCAAATCATCTCCTCTATTACATAATCAGCAATAACTAAATAGGTATGTCAAAAATATTTCCATCCCCAGAGATAATTCAAAACCAAACATTCACTTTCCTCCTCAGTAACATATGTCCTTCTGGAAATGTATTCCAATATTCAGATTAAAGAAAGACAACTCTGCATGGAATCACCTCTTCTTGGATATATTATATATCCACACAGTGTCTATTCCTTCCCCTATTGTTCTTTCTGGTTCCAGGTTGGGTAGATGGAATCGGCAAGCCACTATTTTTGAATTATCTCCAAGTTCCTTCAGGCATTTCTTTTCTAAATCTCCCATCTGTAAAAGAAGAAAACGCAGCGTGTTGATTTCAGATATAGCTGGTGACAAATCTGTTCAATGAATGGTGGGAGGAAATGAAAACTGATTACTTGATTGGCTGATAATATGCAATTTTGCAACTACTAAAATCTGTCACGGTTTGCACTTAATCACCTACCAAATCCATTGTTCTCCATGTGGGCTCTTTTATGTGGGCAACTTACATCATAGTCATATGACGTCATAACAATCACAAAGTGCGCGTAAATGTTGACGTAATTGTAGTAGTGATACACTGTATTGAATTACAACACTCCATGATTATTTCACACATATGGTGATGGCATCCAGCTGACGCATTGCATAGAACTTTATACTTTTGCAACAGATCCATCCAAATCACAGTTGGATCTTATAAGTGCCACGCCTACAATGAAAAGGTACCTCAGTTTTCAATGTCTATTCCAAAAGACAGAGCATCAGTTGGAGTCAAACCACAGACTTTTTTGACATAAGCCCAGCATCTCACACACTGAACTACAACATATATTTGCATAAAACAGACACCAACTAAACAACTTATTACATAAATTATATAGATTTAATTGCTGCAGGTAGAACCACTGACTTTATTTTAAAACAACTACACATACTTTATTGCACAGGTGGTAGAAAACTTATGGTTTCTTTTTCATTGATTGATTGATTATTTATTGTTTTACGTCACTCAATGATTATTTCATGTATACGGTGACGGCACCTGACTGATGCATCGCATAGAAATTTCTACCTTTGCAACGAACCCACCTGAAGGTGTGAGGGACGTTTTATGTGCCAAGCGTACCACGACATGGGGCCGCGGTTTTTACTTTCTCATTTGAAAGACAGAACACCATTGTGGCCAGGGCGGGAATCGAACCTGGGACCTCTAGGTCATGAGATGAGCACCCTCTTTTATAATATGAGATTATTTAAATAATATACCCATGTACATCAGTCGGTTGGTATCTTTGTACACATTTTTAGGCATCTGAACACATTGTAAACATTTTATCCTATTTACAAATTATGAGCTAAGTTAACTAGATAAAGTAAAACTGCCAGGTCCAAATGGTGATGCTTTTGCCAACAAATCCAACCAGAGATGTTATACTCATATAACCCCAAGACATTAATTCAAACATCGAGGTATTATGTATTAAATGTACTTTGTACAAATGTGCCGGGGACTTCAAAACGTAGACGTAACAGGTAACGAAGAAATAAATGAATTAACATTAAAATGGTTCAAGGATGCAGTCTCAAGAAGGGTTAATGTAACCAGTCCTTTGTTACAAACCAAAGCACTTGGATTTGCACAAGATTTAGGCATTCAAGAGTTTAAAGCATCAAAAGGATTACTTGAAAGTTTCAAGCACAGAAATAATTTTATTCTTAAAATTTTTTATTGATACATTAAACATGACTTTGTGTATAGTTTTTAACATGCTTGGAAATCTTTTTTGATTCAAGTAAAGTACATGAGTTGAATATAATAAGTGTATTTATTCAATAATATCAAATAATGTATGTATATTAGGTTATTTGAAAAGTATCCTTGCAATGCATCACAACACCAACAATGTCTTGGTCTGAATTAAGAGACTCCCTGTCATATGACCTTTTGAGGAAGGTCCCTTTAAGGGTCACATATGATAGTCTAGACTGTATAAATAGTTTTTCGCATCATTTTTTCTGTGCCTCTCCTTATTTTAATGGCAAGAGAGAGTACAAATCAAATAAATAAATAAAATAAATTTAAAATATAAACCTTTTCTGATCTATATATCCATTTCTTTCAATCAGGAGGTGGGCATCGTGTAAAACCCACGAGGTAGATGGTACCTCACAAACCCCTTGGGACAGTACAACCAAAAACCTTCAGAAGGTGTGTCTGAAATCCTGAAATCTCATTGGTCCACCATGACACCCTGATGGTTCAATGAAACGACACCTAATATCGGCAATATGGGGTTATGTTACCTGTGTCATAATGCGGCAGCGTTCAAAGATGTAAATCACAGGAAGGTGCTTCAAGATTTTAAATGAAAAGAGTTACAAGAAGCATGAATTTGCAAGCTTTGGTTATGGAGAGACATGATGTCTTCATATATGTGAAAGCTTCCTTTCATAAGTAGGTCTGATTTGATTGGTTATGAGGGCGGTGTCTGATGACATGAATATTAACGAGTTCCGATGGTTTTGTTTTTTACTGTCCCACAGGGTTTATGAGGCACGATCTACACCGTGGGTTTCACATGATGGGAGGTGGGAAGAGACTGTATATATTTTATTTCTTGGCTTTAAACAAGTATGGAGAAAATGTGAATGCTGTCATACAATAGCAAACTTGATCGCTTATTTCACTGGATAAATCCTGTTTAATTTTGAAATGCATTTATGAAAATAAGTTAATTCTATAATACAAAGTTGTGTGATAGGTAACTTACCATGGGTTTCACTCCAAATATGACCACATTATTGTATGGTGCTAGGTCAAACTGAAATATAAGAAAGACCACATTATTGTATGGTGCTAGGTCAAAATGAAATATAATAAAGACCATATCATTGTATATGAGTATATATAAAGGCATGCAATGTACTGAGAAATCAGTTTTCTACAAATACACTGCAACCATAGAGCTATCATTTGCCTGAATTGGAATACTTTCTTCCCCCAAGGAGTCTTACTAATTTCCCACAATGTGGTTACTAAAAACATGCATTAACATGTTCCATTGACATGTATATAAATACTATACATTAAGTATAGGTCATGTATATACATTATCTACAGCAGAATGTTTGATTTATTATTGCTTTACTTCACTCCATGATTATTTCACATATATAGTGACGACATCTGCCTGATGCATTGCACAGACAACAATACCTAAGCATCTATTTATCCGGGGCATAAAAATGAAACAATGATAAATTTAGCTAATGTCATACATTGTATTATAAAGATGTACATACTGGATACCCATTAATAAGTTTTCTGCCCACATGGTCCCTGTATACATATTTTCGGTACCTTGTCTTGTGGTATTTGGTCATCTTCAAAAAAATTCTGTCATCTTCTTAAACCCTTGGATACTTATTGGGCCTTATCACTTCATCAAAGCATTTTTAACTTTTTTGTCTCTTTACCTTGACCTGTATAAGTAACCTACTTTCCAGAGATCTTTCCTGAAGAAGTCTGTTGCCATGGATACACCACTTCTGCGAGACCACCATTTTGAATACCATACCAGCCACGGATTAAGCTCGACTCCTGATGCTACAAAACCTTTTTTGGCAGCTTCAATTACCTGTAATTCGATATTCGGTGAGTTTTAATACAGTGATGGAGCTAAATTCATACATCAATGTATGTAGGTACATACACTACTAAATAAATACCATATTTTAAAGAAATATTTTAAAGAGAAACAGTAAAACTGCTGGACACTCCCTGAATGCAAATCTGTGTTTGATAATTTCACAGCAGCATCACATAAAAGAAGGTTTGTTGTTTATACATGTAGAAAGAAACACCGAAAATGACACTTCATATGTCTTGACCTTTGGTGCATGACTTTGCAGCTGACTTTGATCTTAAAGTGCTAATAGAATGCTGCGGTATTTTGCATTTTCTTAATAAAATCCTAATAGAATTATTATAAATTTCATAAAAACTACTGCTCCTTCTGCTTCAGTTTTTCTCTGAGAAATATCTAAGACTATCCATTTGCTTGATTTTACTGGGAAAGCAGTAAAATAAAGGCTTCGTGTAAAACTTGTTGTACAACTTTTTACGTCATTTTACTGTGACGTCACAATGCAAACTTTAACGTCATAATTAAAACCAAAGGAAAAGTAGCATTGATACAACATATGACATTACATATTACAGAGATTAACGACCGAAAAAATCCACTGAGATGTTTATGAATTATTGTATATATCTTGTGATTGGAGTCATGCAGCAGTGCAATTTTGTCAGCGACTTGTATGCAGATACGCAATGTATAGAGAATTTATGAACATTCTTATAGAAGTTTAAGTAAATGACCTTGGATATTCATGGAGCAAAGAAAATAAATTGTATATCATAAAGATTTGCAACATTTTTTTCAATTATAGTCATAAACTGACCTTGAGATGGTGACCTTACCCTTGAAAGACAAACATTTTGCTTAGTTGGTTATAATATAAACAACATCTGAGCAAAGTATGATAAAGTATGATTAAAGAGTTGCAGGATCTAATGATGTTTATAAAACAATTTGTTAGTGACCTTGCCCTAAAGAAATGACATTGGATAATTGATCTTTGGCTAAACTTAACAGATGATAATTCTTATGACTCAAATAAAGTTATTTTCAATATACACAACTTAGTTATTCGACTTTTAGACAAATTTTATGACTTGGTTGTCAGAAAAATTCGATTTCTATTGATTTTTCAGATGCACTGATGCTGGACAATATTAGAAGCATAGCTTCAGCTTTTAAGACTAAAATGATGGGTTTTCTTTCCAAGTTGAGATAAGTCTTGTATACATGTCTTGGTTAAAGGATGAAATACCTGCTCATTATTGTTATCATTATCTGAAATTGGAAGGGACTAAGTAAAAGCAGTGGGTTAGTACTTGTCGTATGAAGCAGGCAGTTCTAGTTCAATTCTCAGTCTTCATGTTGAAGCAGTTGGTTATATCTTGCTTCTATGTTGCCGTATGATTTAAAAATTGTTGAAAGAAATGTAAAGCTCAAGTTAACTAACCAATCAATTAAAAAAACAGATACAAAAACTTACAATTCGCCCATCTCCGCTTCCCAGATCCACGAGCTTTCCCTGCCGACCCTCTAAAGCTTTCATCACGTTTCTCACCTTCAACAGATTACTTTACAATCAATGCAATGCTACTGGATAACATAATTTGTATATTATTAACTTATATCCCTTTAAAAGACACAAAGGGTTATCAAAGCAGTATTTTTAGCCGATTTCTATGATGCCAATCAGAGGAGAACCAGGCGGCAAGGGATGCCAGAACATCGAAGGTCAACATCCTGGTTAATACTGGTAATGGTACCTATTTATAGCTGGAAATAGCAAGACCATGTGGATGAGGGTATGAAACCACTTGGAAAGGTACCTGTCCATTACAGATCAACTTCTACCTACTCCTTCTCAAAGACATGAAAAATAAAAGTCATAATCCTTCTGGATTGATTGATTGATTATTGTTTTACGTCACTCCATGATTATTTCACGTACATGGTGACGGCATCTGCCTGATGCATTGCATACAAATTTAGACCTTTGCAATGGACCCATCCGAAGCAGTGAGGGATTTTTTACATGACACGCCTACCGAGACACAAGACCACCGTTTTTACTGTCTCATCCGAAAGACAGAATATCGGTGCATCAGGGCAGGAGTCGAACCCGGGACCTCTCGATCACGAGTCGAGCACCTTATCCACTAGGCCACACTGGCTTATGTTCCTCCTGGATGGGAAACAAGTAACTGCCCAGCTAGAACAAATACTGAATATAACTGGGTGGAAGAAGGTAATGTGGAAAAATTATATTGTTTAAGGGCATCACTGTTATAAGATTATATTATATATGGTAAAATACTCCATGTGTAACTGGCAGGGTCAAAATGTGGTTTTTGATACCCTATCCAGGGTATAATTGTTTGGGCAAAACATCAGTAATTATCACTTGTGAAAGGTCCAAATGCATTCTAGTTGCCATCAAGCACTGATTCAGTAATAAATAAAAAAAGTGAGATATCATGAAGAAAAAAAAAATGGTACTGACCTACCAACTCCAATTTTTTTCAGATAATGACAAGAAACATGCATGTTTTTTTGTTTGGCCTTAGGACTACACCATTCTCTTGACAATTTCCTGCTTCCTGCCTCATGTTAAAGATAAATCTGATGTCCAAAGCAACATCAGGCCTTTCTGCACCACAATTTCTTTCAATCATAGACAGATCTAGGGCTATTGCTTACCATTTTCTTTAACTTTATTTCAATTAAATGACAGTGGCCCATCTTGCTTAGTGATCAAAGAAACCAAAGAATGACCCTTGACTCTTCAAGGCAGACATTTTTGAAGTCGGACATTCAGGTATTTGGTAATGAACATACGGAACACTTGGGGTAAAGTATCTGACTTTATCATAGGAATTTCAATACAAAGGAATGTTCAAATTTAAAAATATTTTATCATTCATACAAGTAAACTTGGAATACATGTTTTACACATTTCTGATCGTATTTTACTAGAAAAATCCTATAGAATTGATACAGAAGAACTTAAGGGTGTATTAACGCTAACGATAAACCCCGAGTTTTACCCCAAGTGTCATGGCCAGACTCCTAGGGTATCTACGTAAAGCAGTAGAGACAGTGACCATGCTGACTTCAAGAATATATACGTGAACTTTTCTACTTGCTTTATTCAAAATTGAAATTCACATTGGAGAGAGATATCAACTTACAGTAGTTTATTGCACAGAAACTCTAACCCTACTGCCCAAGGTGGCTCCATACTTTCATAATAAACTCTAAATTCTATAAACTTTGCAAACAAAATCATTCTTTCTGTTCAATCCACAACATTAATTCTATATTGCAAGCATATCTATTCATTCAGTCTACATACTTGAATGTCAGATGCCGATACATAGGGCAGGCAGAATTTCCTGAGAGCAGGTGCTAGGAAGGGACCCGCCACAAGGTATATCCCAGCGACGGCTCCACCAAACACTCCTAGAACCACCAAACCAGCTTTTGAACGTTTTGGAGTTTCTGTTTTCTGTTGCCCTAGGTATTCTTCTAATGTGGTACCACTCATCCTTCTCAAAGCAGTTCAAGCACCACCAATGCTAAGTTAACGAGGCTCCTGTTAGTATCATGGCTGAAGTAATACAAAATTGTAGAGTAAAATAGCTGTTATACGTATTAAAAACAATCATGAATATTTGTATTTCATATTTCTTGTCTTTTGTTTTACTTTACGGCAAGTTTGTTTATTTCATTTATATGGTGACAGAGTATGTGACTGCAATTCTGCTTCATGCTTCAATTTAGTTTTCAAGTTGTGGCACCGCAAAAAGGCCACGACTTGCAGCTAGCTTTAATTAATTACTTACTAGGGGATAGGCTTACAATGTCCGATTTGTTTCCTGGCGAGGTGTAAGAATGATTATTGATTAATTATTGTTTTACGTCACTCCACAGTTATTTCATGTATACGGTGACGGCATCTGCTTGATGCATTGCATAGAAATTTCTACATTTGCAACGGACCCACTCGAAGCTGTGAGAGATCTTTTATGTGCCATGACTACCGTGACACGGGACATCGGTTTTTCCTGTTTCATCTGAAGACAGAACAATGGTGTGCCTAGGGCGGGAATCGAACCCGGGACCTCTAGGTCATGAGCTGAGCACATCATCCACTAGGTCACAACAGCTTGCGAGGTGTTAGAAATAACCAACCAAATAACAACAAAGACAGACTGGAGTAGAGGTTACATGTAAATGGTATGCCATACTGACTATAGCCAATAACTTATATTCCCCCTAACAGCTTTAGGAGACTTTTACTATTCATGACATTGAACATTCAGGCATTTGACAACAGGCATTTAGAACATTAGGGGTAAAGCATCAGACTTTATCATAAACAGCAAATTATATTCCTGGAGGATTTTGGGTAAATAGGAATAATAAAAATATTTTAACATCAAACATGTAAACTTTGAAATATGTTTAACACTTTTCTGATCGCATTTTATGAGCAAAATCCTTTAGAATTGATACAGGAGAACTTAAATTTGTATTGTCGCCTACGATAAACACCAAGTTTTACCCCAAGCGTCCTAACCACAGGCACTGCTTTACATGAAGAATGCCTTTTAACTATCCAAATTCTGAATATCGTCTTGTTCCCTTTCCCATAAGGTAAGAAATGACAGTCAGAATATGTCCATATAGCCAGAATGTGACTGCTTGAATATTACTACAAGTTCCGAAGGTAATCACAGGAAAATAAAGCACCAGCATGTAAAACAATGTCTAACCTTTTGATATCTTCCCTAAAAATTTTATTTAAGCATGTTTAAAAGCATCAACAAATGGAAAATCGAACTGTACATATCGCAGACAGTTGGCTTTCTTTTCCTCAGATTATCATCTGAACTTGTAGGAAATATCAGTTCAAGTGGCTGCATTCTAACTATCATTTCTTATCTTAGAGGAAAGAGGACGAGACGATATAGGGGGATATGGATTGTTAAGGGCACTCTTCAGGTAACGCAGTGCCTGTGTCCTAAACAGTAAAGTGACCGAGAACTTTTATGATGGTTTGAAAATGACTTGCATATTTGTTCTTGTGATGCAATCATCAAAGGAAACCAAAATTGGTTTGGGAAAACTACCTCATGCTGATACTCAGTGCGACGGGAAGAGACGGCAAGTTGTTTTTTCTTCTAAAACTTAATCTCTCCTTTGCACTGCATATCGCTATGTACTCGATATATAATACAAAAGAGAAACGGAAAACCGTCACTAATCATACACTAAACATACCTTTACAGGTTAATGTGTTTTATATAACTATGAAAAGATCGCTGTGGAACTGTATTTTGACTACAGTCGTGCGTTAATTTTTCTTCAAAGTCATGCAGTTTGTTGAAAATCAACACCGGATATACATTACAAGAAGGAAAAGAAAGAACCTAACTGGAGGAAATTGAGTGCTCCGGATCTTAAGAACGTTTCATCGATGTGATTGGTAGGTTGGTTGATTGGGGTTTTACGTCGCTTTCAACAATTTTCCAGTTATATCGCGACACGGAAGCAGGAGGTAACCATCCTCTTAAACATTGTGACGCAACCCGGGAATCGAACCCGGATCGATGGCACTGCAAGACTGCCCCCTTTCATTGATATGGGGTAAGACACAGAATCATTATTTTTACCATTGGAGTAGGGAAGTAATTCTAACCGATGACAAATTTTCTAAAATTACAAGGTCTTATCAACATAAATGTATTTTCACCGAGAGCTTTATTGACAAGTTTACACGGTATAACCCACTGACAGAAAGTATACATGTTTGAAGTGTGACGCTCAACTTTTGAGTACACTTCATATTGGAAGAAGAGGAAGAGAAAAGACTATCTAATTCAGTCATTATACTGAATGTTTTGTCGGATTCCTGAGTAAATTTATGTAAATTATAAGTTATAAAGTATGCAGATATATACCATTTTCTAAGATTTGTTTTGCTCCAAAAAATCTGGTATATCGTGCCTATGACTGCATGGAGTCAGTAATAAATCTTGACGTTTGTGTCTAGATGTAGTCTAGATGTAAATGTAAATATATTGATTGATTATTGTTTTCTTCTTAATTCCTTCGCTCCTTCAACACGTACGCATCTTCCAGTTCTTCCTGTCTTGTGCAACTCATTTCATTTCGGTCCAGCTTGGAAACCCTAGTTGCAATCTTTCTCTTTCTCTCTTCTTTTAGCTGTCCACGTCAATGCTATATTCTACAATGATAGTTGATATCCTTTCTCAATACATGTCCAATCAAAGTCCATCTTCCCTCTTCAGCTAAAACGCTGATCATCTCTGCTCTTTTTCTCATATTGATCATTATTGTTTTTCTCCAAGATCATTTCACGTATATGGTGACGGCATCTGCTTGATGCATAACACAGAAATTTATACCTTTGCAACGGACCCACCCGAAGCAGTGAGGGATCTTTTACGTGCCACGCCTACCGTGACAAGAGACCTCGGTTTTTACTGTCTCATCCGAAAGACAGAACACCGGTGTGCCCACTTCGGGAGTCAAACCTGAGACCTTCCGGTCACAAGCCGAGCACCTCAGTCATCCATTGGACCACACCGGCTTTAATTTATATTGAAATATATAATGTACGTACATGTGAACTGCGATGATAAGTCTCATGGTCTTTTAGGGTCCTAAAATTTTTTTGTTGAGCTCGTCCTTTTTTATTTTTAATTCAGTGTTTGAACTTTTATTTCAATAGAATGGTTAGTACATGCACGTTATCTACCTGTTAATATGGGGATAGATCTCTGATAGCTTTTATTTCAAGCGTCACATAACTTCACGTCACAAATGCTGACACCACTTAGTGGCGGATCCAGGATTTCCGAAAAGGGGGGTGGGGGCACATGTGTATTAGCGAAACTACTCAACCCTTTTTGGTGCCATATCTGGATTTTTACTTGTAAATATGTGGTGAAAAGTGGGGGACCCGATGACCCGCTCCCCCTCTAAATCCGCCACTGCCACAAACCTACCCCACTTTTTTACATTTACAAGCTGTACTATACCTATGACAACCGTTTTAGATCGTAGAACTTGATCCAAACATTAACAAAGTTAAAAGACCGCTAAAGTTTGCGTGACGTTGCAATAACATTACCGCACTAATATCGACGTTACGTCATGATGACGTCATTTATAAAACTATAGTTTGATTTGATTTGAGTGAGCTGAGGTAGAAAGATGAAGCTGAAATATTCAATATTGTTTGCCCTTTTTTGTCTTTTGATGCAAGCGTAAGTACATTAATTATCATATAGGTGTAGGAAGTATACATGGACCATAAGCATACTGAGTAGATTATTTCAAATATCTTCAGTATATCCATGTACATGGCCATGGTACTACGACCATCCGTAGAATGATAGATCAAACTGTATAAAGATGGCTGACGTCACAATGGGTTATATTTTTTCCAGCTATTTTCTTGTTCATTTGTTACTCAATTCATTTACTATGGTTTTCTTCTTCTTCTTCTTCTTCTTCTTCTTCTTCTTCTTCTTCTTCTTCTTCTTCTTCCAATATGAAGTGTACTCAAAAGTTGAGCGTTACTGTGTACTTCATGTGGCAGTCAAGATAAATAATGGATTCATAATTAAGTAAATCGATGTATAGTAAGTCTGTGCAGTACATGTAGCATAAAATTTACTACTGCAGTACAGTGCAGGCATCTTTTGTTAGCTATTCAGAGACAATCATTATTGGCATCATGCTTCCTTCTGTTCGTCTTTCCGTCCACCCGGCGTAAAATTACCATACTTTCGAATTCGATTCTAATTTAGCGGTCTCCAATAATATATTTATTATTAATTTAGCGGACGCCAACATCGAATCTGATGGCTTTGATAGCAACGGGCAGACATGTGCAATAATGACGTAAAATGTAAACTTCCAGGGAAAGCTAAAGAAGAACTTTTTACGTCATTTGGGTCTTTGTCATTTTGCATATTTTCAGACACTCAAGGTTCATCTTAGGGGTGGATCCGGATAAGGGTGACATTTGCCCCATATGATAACCTCATTTGAAAAAAAAACAACTTCAGGGCTCATATGTACTAAAATTCCTAAATCCTATTAAAGAGTACTCGTAAGTCACTCGTAGCGTAAAGTTACGAGTGACGTCATATGTACGAAATTACGTAGATGTAACTTACGAGTGACACTACTTGTAAATCTACGAGTGCTATAGTAGCACTCGTAAGTTGGTTGATTGGTATTGAACGTCGCTTTCAACAATTTTTCATTTATATCGCGACATGGAAGCAGGAGGTGACCAACCTCTTAAACATAGTGGCGCAACCTCGGAATCGAACCCGGATCGTCGGCGCCGCAATCCAAGCGTTTAATCACTTCACCAAGCCTGTCGTAGCATTCTTATTTAAAATAATGGCGTATGATTGCAGTAGTGAGTTAGTAATACGTACTTTTCCGTAATGACATTCCACTCTTTTTTCTTGCTATCTGCTTTCAATGCGTTCAAAAATAGCTGTTTTAAATAATTTAGTTTATTTATGATGTTATAAACAAGAATTTCAACTCCCTCGGAAGAGCAATTAAGCTTTATTAGATTTATTATAGAGAATATTTTCAAAAGAGAATTCGTAATCCTAGATTATACATCCACGTAACACGTAAAAAAATCAAATAGTCTACTGGAAATGTAATATGTAGACCTAGTTTGATATTTATTATTCTTTTTTACTTATTTTTATGTTTTTAGGTGGGGAACTTGAGGAGGGTGTCTTGTATAGTATTATACTAGATTGACCGAAGGAATATCGCGTGTCATTGGTACATAATGGTACGCAACAATGCTGGTTGGATATATTTTTTTTTTTCTACTTTTGACATCGTTTACAAACTTTGCATAGTTAGCCTCGTTTTGAAACCGAAAGTACGATCCCGTGAATAAGAGGTATTCTTTTTTTTTTTTTTTCTATTTCGTCGTAATTCGTGATCCGCTTGACTTTATAGATGTATATACATACATGTAGGCCTAGCATATGTGCTTATCGGGATAGTTTTATCACTTTCTTTTGATGACGCATTTTGAATCATAGACCTTTCGCACTAACCTACCGGTACGGACCTGATGTTTTGGTGGGCGGAAGTGTTTGCGGAGATCTATCCGTGCCAGTTCACAATACTCTTCAACTATGCAATGTTGATAAAAGCTGTTATCAATGGTTCTCCGCATATACTTCCGCCCACCAAAATATTAGGTCCGCATTTTAGTGTGAGAGGGTCTATTGCATACAATTCCATGATGTCACTACATGTACATGTTTACAAGCACATCGTGTGTAGATGCATAGTCATTGCAAACCCCGTCGGGGGTTTGCATATTACGTTGATGTCTAATCTGGAAATGCGCATGTGCGACATGATTATGCTGCATGCTGGGAAAACATAGCCTCCAAAAAGTGGTTGCTTTACTTTACCAGGTCAGACAGTATAAGTTTTGTATTGTCCATGACATCGATATTTCTAATGCGCTTAAAAGGAAAAGGAATGAAGAAGAATACCCTTGCTTTCAAAAGCAATGCTCATTACTAAATCAATGTTACAGACAAGCGTTCCAAATAATAGTATTTACCGTACTTTCAAACGCAGAGAGGAGTATATGAGGATACAGCTTTTGATATGATAGACATTATGACTTGGGGGTGATTTTCTAAGTGAATGCATATAAATGATAAATAAATCTTACATGCAATGTATTCTAAAAATAAAAAGTACTTTAAAATACTTATTTTTAGATAAGTTAGTGGATGCCACATCAACATGTATAAATATGAAGAATATTCATATTTTGGAAATCAACATTCGTGTAACCTTTCCCATGGCAGCAGTGGTATAATCCAACAGAATTTTCCCGCGTAATACTAATTAGATGTTCGTACCTTATAGCGTATGTACATTATCTAGCTATAGACAATCTCGAAAAGTTCCGAGTAAAGTTAAACGAAGGCGGAGTATCAAGGATTTCTAGCAGTTTAATTGGTGGAGCAATTACTGCACAGTTTGTAACATTCTTTGTACTTATGCAAACTTCCCCAGCGATTATTTGTGCACAAGAGGCCTCGACGGGGAGTTTTGTGTTCTTTAGTTGTTGAAGTTGGTGGAGCAAGTACTGCGTAGTTTGTATGATTTCTTCCATGTCTAACTGTACTTAGGGTGTTCCAAATGCCTAAACGGTGACATCCCGACGAATATGGTCAGCTTTCCCAACCCAAGTCTAAACATAGATAAACATTAGAAAGGAGGTAGTAACTATTATTTAGACAACAACCTAGCTAACATCATACAAAAGGGTCTTCATTTTAAACTGACCCACAAGTACCATTTTCCTCGCAATTAAAATGCTACAGGGTTTGCATTCTAAGCTTTTTTAAAAGCTAAGCTTGTAGATTCATAAATTTATACATTTGTAAGAAGAACATTTTGACTTTAATACGAAAAGTAATATATCTATTTCGATATACATTATGCATACATGTGCTGCGTAAAGTTAGTCAACTCGCTAGTCGGATCGTTTGATGAAACACACATTTCGTTGAACTAAGAATGTATACGTAAGCAGACTTGCACCATTGCCTGGGATCGGCCTACGAATTACAGACTACGCGAAAGTTGAATTCTTTTACCAGACATTTTGTCTGGTAAACTAAAAATTTTCACCAGCCAGATTATCTTTTTACCTGACATTTTAAAGTATGAATAAAAACGATATATTTTCAGTTCACATTATTTATTCAATAATTATTAACTTATTCAATGGGAAACTTCAAAATCTCATTAACATTATCAGATTCGGACTGAAAATCAACGCAAAATTCGCCATGACTGTCGTCTTCATTATAATATGAATTCATCATGTTTATTAGTTCTTCATCTTCGTCTGTAGGTGTAGCACAACACTCTGACTCTGTCTTGTTCCAATCCCTTCCAGTTTTCCGATTCTCATTAAACTTTCTTTCATACTCTTTTTATTTTTTTTTGCACATTGGTTTCTGTGTCAACTTGTTTTCTTTTTTGGGGTTTGCCCCTTCAACATATTTTAGTAAATTATACATTCTCAGATTGTTTACTCACAAAACTTAGAAGAAAGTGAAACTAAACCAACTTTCACTTTCCTTTTCAAGGTCGCGTAGCAATCGTATGGGTCGCGTAGGCGTAATACGCGAATCGAAACGGTACAATATGTCACGACACGACGAACGTAAAAGTTCGCCGGTCAAATTGTCCGTTATCCGGATTTTTTTACTGGTCAGATTTGAATTTCACCGGCATTCGCCGGCAGTCCGGTGACTTTCGCTATGCCTGGTAAATACGGTTCATTTTTTTTTGCATTTGAAGTACAAATCAAAGTTATTGATCCGATATCCACAACTCGAAGTCGAAGAAACACGACAATGCATATGTAAATAAAATGTTAGCAATAACGAACCTCTGTCAAAACAGAGGTGGGGTCAGGTGCCATGGAGGAGTAAGCATAAGAAGTGAAATAAAACTCTTTTTGTAGGCAAAATTGACGATTTTTGTTCTCTTACATTCACACACCTTTATCATCAAGAGTGTACTGATAAGACTGATAGGACTAAAGTACTCTCAAAGTTATAGAAAGTGATTGGTACTCCCTGAACTCACTGTAAAGTGATAAGTGCTCAACGAAATTTACAAACCAATGGATAATTCTTTCAGATTGAAAACCACGCTCCGAAATTTCGGGGATCACAACAAGCTGGATTTCTATGCTTTATTGGTATTGAATATGATCATAAGGTGGTGAAAATTTGCCAATAGAACAGCTTTTTTTTTTAACTCTGGTTCTATGTTTTTGGGGGTTTTCTTTTTGTTTGGGGGGGGGGGGTTGGAATTTTTTGGGTGTTTTTTTGTATTTCAAGTCCTTTCTTCTGAGTGACCATGACCTTTCAATAATATTCTCGCACCGGAGATCGACTAATCCTGTTTCTTTAACAGTACTGGAAAATTCTATCCGGAACACTTTGTATCCTTCCGCGCGTCGTCTGCATTGTTTACAAACAAATGAAACATGGCGACTCACGATTTTTGCGTCGGAGAGATAGTCAACATTGTGTGTTATCGTTACATTTAATGTTGAAAAATCCTATCAAAATATAACGTTTTTTCATGCATATCATGGTGTTTTACTTTATTTAACTTTTACTTTTTATTCAATCAGTGATTCGGCCATCAAAGGAAGTAAACAAAAACATTGAAAATATCTATAGCCTACATCGAGCTGCTGAGGTGCGAGAAAAATAATCAAGCATTAGTTTGAGTTCCAGATAGAAAAAGATCAGTTGAGATTTGTTGATGCATCCAACCCTTGACTGATCTTTTTCTATCTGGAATTCAAACTAGTGCTAGATTCTATTAATCTTCAGTAACCTTAAATAGTCGGAAAGGCTATAACTGGAGTGTCAACAGTGTGAAGTATGATCAAATTCTGATGAACAGTTTAGGAGATATGAGTTCGGACGGACGGACGGACGGGCAGGCAGATGGACAGCAAACATACAGACACGACATCCAATATGTTCTTTCCCGAAAGGGGTCCAGGTAGCGCAATTGGTAGCGCATTCTCTTTTGATCGATGCTGCTCGGGTGCAGTTCCCGGTGTGGTAAGTGAGATCGTGGGGCTGTCACCAAACTGGCTTCGTGGGTTTTCTTCGGGTTCCCCGGTTTCCTCCTACACAAACGACAACCTTACGCCAAGATCAGCGCCAACGAGCAAGATTTATTTAAGTTACTAAATTGCTTCTTAATCGTTGTAAAGTAAATAAAGTTTTTAAATTTTACTTTTCCGCAAATTTTGGGGGAACATAACTATTGCCACTTTTATAAAATTATTTAATAAAATTAATTGTCCATTTTTGTATGTTGTAGATTTTGTATCAGGGCAGACTTTGACGATGATGACGACGATGACGATAAATTGGAAGACATTGTTTTAAGAGGTAAGTGTTATATTTATATGGGGAGAAAAATCTTTTAAATTTGACGAATACGTTGTTGACAGTTACGTGTTTCATTGTGATTTACTAAAATTATGCCATAAATGGAATACGGAGCATCGCAACTACTAAACTCCGTCACGGTTTGCATAAATTTAGTAACGTACAGACTCCATTGTTCTCGATGTGGAACTTTTATGTGGCATCTTACGTCATAATTATATGACTTCATAACAATTGAGGGATCGCCAGATCCAGCTTTAACCACGCCCATTACGTAGCTTCACTGTGACGTCACAGTTGAATTCACGTTTGACGGGCCATTCATGTATGATGTAATAATGAAAAAGTATGCCAAAAAATGCGATGTCGGGCATTTGACGATCAGTCAATTACAGAGTGCGCGTGTATGTTGACGTTATTGTAGTTGCGATATTCCGTATTTTATGAGTGCAGTTATGTAACGGACCATTTTTGAATGGGGTTCTCCGCCTGTTATCATCCGTTAGGCGGCGCCTGTGTACTATGAGTTAGTAACGTCGATTTGAGTTAGTAACCTTATGACGTCACAGTAACGTTCCATTGTTCTTTACGTCATTTTTGCGGGGATATGTAGTATTTCCTCCTTAAATATCAGGACCGCAGTTAATGGCGGCGAACCCCATTGAAAAGCTATAAATTTGTACCTTTTTATACCTTTTTGGCTTCCGTAGAGAATGGCAGCCTTAGTATCCACATAAAGCAGATCGAGCGGCATGGCCAAGATATGTCTTCGAGCTACTGAAATATGCGTCGGCGATAATCACAGCTTGTATCAGACATAATTCAGAGTAAATCAACTTCCTCGTCACCAAAACTTTTACATAAAGTTCGGCTATCACATTAACATGGACAGTTATTTTGCTTGTGTTATGGTGCAACCGTCTGAAATTACACATGTATTTTGGCTTTTGTAATTTGGAAGCCAACAAGATCCTTTTGGCTTTTCTGACTAGGCAGTATTCGGGTCGTTTTTTGCTTATGTAAATGCAAAGGGTAGCCAGCGAAAGCTTGCGGTCTTTTGTGATACATCGATCCACTTTCCATACATGATACGGTAGATCTTTTAAGCGCTAAATGCACTCTTTCACAAACTTCAATTTTTCATAGTGATGACGTCATTTGATTTCCGACAAAACTCCGACAAATAACGCATTTATTTATTATGTCATAAATAGAACAATACACCGATCCACTTTTCAGCACAGAAACCGATGTTTGGCGGACTTTTGATTGTTATGCTTATGATGTCAAAATCAAATGTCCGACTTCTCCAACTTTCCGTGACGTCATCGTCTTCGTATTTTGTGCTAAAGTGCTTGACATTCGACGAATGTGGATCGGTATATTGAATATGACTTCACTTTCTAGTTGGAGGAAAAAAAAGAATGGTGTATTGGGCAGCCGACACGACCCTTTAGCTTCTGTAATTTGGTATACACGGCAAATTTCTTCATTTTTTGAGTAGCCGATAAGAAGTTTCTGATGTTTTGGTTCCACGATCAGCTCGAGCCACATACCGGGAAACACGCAGCATTTCATTAATTAAAGATTTTTGTGTGTGGCGTATGACGTCATCAGCAAATATCATAATGAGAAAAAAATAATTTGAGAAATGTAGAGCACCTCTAGTAGTTTGTTTTAGATATAAAGTTTGTGAAAGCTGCGCCAAAATGATCCTTAATGACCATATGTCGTCATCATTTATGATGTTTCTATATTTTACAGAGAGACGTGCAGATGCGCCGTGTGCTAGCCCGGAAACTTTGGAAAAGAAGCAATTCTTCCTCCAACTTGAAGTTGAAAGAAAGGAACTGAAAAATCGCAACAATGTCATTTACACGGAGGTGCTATTTTACAAGAAAGGGATCAGAGGCTGGCCACTGGTCACCTCCTGGTCTATGAATGGTAGGTAGTATATACCCTTGTCCATTGACTCTCGAGAATACGGTCAGTCATTTGAAGATTTAGGAATTAAGGAGAGAGAGAGAGAGAGAGAGAGAGAGAGAGAGAGAGAGAGAGAGAGAGAGAGAGATTTTGCAAGAATTAATTCAACGTGAACAACTAAGGCATACACTCAAGTGTGAGCATATTGTTTTCAGTTCTAATATTTGTAAGGAAACTGAGGTAAAATACATGTGTAAAATGCATATACTATCATGTGGCGATTCAAAATGAGAACTGGGAGATCATACGCCCCTTTTGCAAGAATTAATTCAACGTATAATATTTGTAAGGAAACTGATGTAAAATACATGGACTCCTTTCTAAACATTAATTACGGATTGACAAAACCCTTCCAAACTCAGTTTCTGAATCCGCGACTTACACTAAAACCAATATGATCCATAAATATACACTAGACAAGTGCATTGTGCTGTTAAACCTCGTTTCTCTTTTGTTTTGTTTTGTAAAATTTCAACAGTAAAATTTTCATCATTATTGTTTGTTTGTTTGTTTTTTTTTTTGTTTTTTTTTTTTGGAGGGGTGGGGGGGGGGGGGGGGGGGGGGGGGGCGCTGGGACATATTTTACTTGAAAGAGGTAAATTCATACCCAAGACAAAACTGGACTCCTTTCTAAACATTAATTACGGATTGACAAAACCCTTCCAAACTCAGTTTCTGAATCCGCGACTTACACTAAAACCAATATGATCCATAAATATACACTAG
Organism: Pteria penguin; assembly: GCA_035048485.1. NCBI lineage: Eukaryota > Metazoa > Mollusca > Bivalvia > Pterioida > Pteriidae > Pteria > Pteria penguin. The sequence goes on along the minus strand of CM068589.1, from coordinate 26,063,256 downwards.
ACAAGTGCATTGTGCTGTTAACCCTCGCTTCTCTTTTGTTTTGAATGATTTTTTCTATTCAGGTAAATCCGGAATCGACGAGGGGAAATTTTTAGAAAGAAAGGGCGTAGTGACTGAATACAAAGTAAAGTATGTGGATCTCAGGGGTAGATGGAAATGGTTGAAGAATCCACAAACCGGAGATTTGGTAAGTCTAACAATAATATGTGTTTTCCAAAATAAAATGGAACAAAGTTTCATTCAGCGTAATTCACTTTCGGAAAAAAAACATCACCACTATCAGCAACAAAACAAAACAAAACAAAACAAAAACAAAAACAAAAACAAAAACAAAAAAAAAAAAAAAAAAAAGGACAGCATTGTAAATGTCTAACTGTTACACCCAAGCTGAATTGAATAGAAGAATCCATCATATATGAATCTTATTTACTCTTAACTTATATTAAATAAATGAATTTTTAAAAAAATGCACAAATAAATCATTTCAGAACAACTTCAGTAGGAAAATCCATACCGCAACCAAATAGCATAAACACAGATGTACAAACAGTGTTATTTGTCTATAAAAACTGAAAAAAATATTGAAAATTATGACCAACAGGTTAAAAATAAACATTGTTCATGATTTTCCGAATTATAATTTTGGACTTCAAAGTATAATTTGATGAACGCAAGATCGTATTTGCTGATTAACCGTTTTGACTCGAGCTTTTATACACAATATTCTTTTGTTTTCCAGTAGGGCAGAAAATCTGCCCAAGTTCAAAACAATAGATTTGGTAGGTGACTAAAATACAAAACATGAACGGAATGAGTATTTGCGATCTTGCGTATTTGAAACTCATAACTAGTTCTGTAACTCATATAAAGAAACCTCATACACGTGTATTTTCACATTTGATTTATTATTCAACAGATTTTCAAGAACACCGCCACTCTTTCATCACCGGAAACCAAGACTAAAGTCACACTGAAAGAACCAGTCCGAACTCTTGTTATGAAAGTCTACCCACAGAATTGGGAAGGTGTGCCATTCTTTGAAATCAATGCCAAGTATTGCCCTTACGTCCCTCCCACTATTCCGACGATGCCGGCACCTAAACCAACGACACCTGCGTCCAAGAAGGATCAGAGCGAGGCTGAAATGGACTTTGATGAATTTGACATGTTCTAAACTATAGAGGAGAAAACGTTTGAAAACGTTTCAATGACCTATGACTAACCGATGTACAATAAATCAATTCTAAACTTTAATTAAATTCAATTTTGATATATTATAAGCAGTGATGATTGATCTTTCCCCGAAGAGCCTGAAAACTTGACAATAATTATTTGTTACATTTATGACTTCATAAAGTAATACATTATTCGTTCCACGTTTGGCTAACCTCGAGTGACGTCATTAAATGAAATATTACGTCATTGCGAGAGTTTAATTGACTGATCGTCAAATGCCCGAGATCACACCTTTAGGCACACGTTTTCATTATGGCGTCATAATAAATGGCGCTCCAAACATGATTTTAACTGTGACGTCGTGGTGTGTTAAGTGTGGTTAAAGTTGGATCTGGCAATCCCTCAATAATCAAAATCTGTTTGGAAAACTTGAAGGCATTTTCACAAAGAATCGTAAGGTTTCGCATACTTTTTGTTTTACGTACTGATTTCTTAGTGAGGATGTGTTTTGTACGCACGGAAAAGAAATTTCGTATTCATAATTCTTTGTGAAAATGCCTCCTGGACTTCATGTTTGAGTACATATAAGTATGTACATGTAAGTGGTCAAAACTGTCCCCCGTTTATCATTGTTCCTCATTCACATTTCACTGTCTTAACTTTTAGAAGAATGCACCCATTTCTATGTAATACATCAAGCAAATGCCGTCAATAAGTAACTTTAAAAACAGTAAAATGAACTTGGCATGACACAAAACAACAAACAAACAAACAAATCGTTTGTCCGAAATAGTAAATGCATGGGAGTCCAAAATCAAATAGTTTTCATCATCATAATTTGCTTTGTCAGTCGGAAAATTACAAACATTTATAACTTTTCTTATCAAAGACATTGTAATAAACGATAGACAATTTTCATGATGTCATCTCTCATTAAATGTAAAAAATGTGATGTTGTGGTGATCAAAATTACGTCATTCTATTCCAACTTTTAACTATACAAGCATTAGCGTCATGAAAAAAAATCCGAAAAAATCTGTTGGTCAAATTACATTATTCAAAATCTGTTGGTTAAATTGCATTATTAAACGTTTTGGCCTATGGCCTTTATCAAGATGACTTACCTAAACGATCAGTCACATTTGACTTCTTTCTACAGTTACATAACTAAATCGTAATATGTTTTTTTGTTATCTTGAAGTCACTATAATATTACTTCCGGTACTCTTTTCCTGACGTCACCATGCATTGCAAAGTTCTTGGTGTCGTTATGACGTCATTGATGTCACCGTGCGAAAAAAACCTCTGCTGTGTCTCGTTCTGTTTTGATAATCGGGCCGTAGGAATCCTAGATGTGATTGTTTGATTAGGCCGAAAGGTATGGCGGTATCAAGAGGCTCGATCCAAGTATGATGTTAGACGTGAGGCCCCTTATATCAAATTCGTTATCAGTTGAAACACGAATGTTATATTTTATATGATATTAGGGGCACTTCTCCCGACTGACTAAGGGAGCTACCATTTTAAGGGGATGGGGGGCGGCAGGAAGACTTTGCAAAAAAAAAAGTCCGGCTCAAATTTTGGGGAAAAAATAATTCGGCCCGAAGCGCCGGCAAAAATAAAAAAAAAAAAAAATACCCCAATAATTGTCAATAAATAAATAATAAAAAAAAAATAATCCGGCTCTGAAATTTGGCAAAAAAAATTATTCAGGCCGGTGAAGTTAGGATTAGCATAACATCAGTGATTAGATTGTAACTTCGAGTATGAACTCTGAGCGCCAAACATCAATCAATAAAGAATATCGCAACTACAATGACGTCAACATACACGCACACCTTATGATTGTTATGACGTTATATAACTATGACGTAAGTTACCAACATAAAAGTGCCCACATCGAGAACAATAGATTTGGGTGGTGACTAAATGCAAACCGTGACGGATTTTAATAGTTGCGATATTCTATATTAGAAATGAGTTTAATATGACTTGCTGACAAGAGACGCTTCCTCTAAAACTCGATTAAAGATACATGTCATCGTTCTTAACTGCTCCAGGCTTTTTGTTTACTTAGAATATGCGAAGCGACTTTAATATTTCACATGATATTTGGGGCTTCTTGCCCGCCACACTACGTTTTACCGGAAGTTTCATTATGATGTCATTGCTTGGGTTATTACGTCACAATAGAATGACGCAATTTTGTCATTCGGGAGATATGTTGAAAATAGCTTAAGTTGTCGTTGTTATGGACGACAAACGACTCTTTATAGCATGTAGGAAACCGGAGAGGCGATTGTCATCTTTTTAGGGTCATAACCCATTCAACAATCAAGAGTTTTTGTATGTTATACTTTTTATTTAGATGTTTGACATAAAATAGGCCCTTTACAACCGCATAACTTTTTCATTGATAAGATGAAAATCAATGCGCCGAGTTACATTCGAGTCTCCTTTTCGCAGGTACAAGGGCGATTGATCAGGTGTCCTTCTTTGTTGACAACAAGAATTAAAGGTTTTGTTTGGAGATAAGCAAAAGACCCTTTCACAATTCCTACAGTACTGACGTTTTGGTTGTCAAAATAATCAATTTTCCAAGAAATTCGCCCTTCCACACAACGCAATCTTTCATTGTGATGACGTCATCTGAGGTCCGACAAACCTCACAAAACTCTACAAACAACGCGTTTGTTTATGACGTGATCGATAGAACAATTAAAAATTGACATAATTTTACGTTCTTTCACGAACCGTGGAAAGATGAATTGACGTTAGAAACAATCACTTATTATGACGTTTAACTTTACGGTAAATGTCATTTGGCAACCAAATTACGTCACAAATTGTGTCACAGTTAACGTTAAATGCTCTATTCCTATAGTAATAGTAGTAATGATGATTTTATTGTAAGTGAAACCCGCACTGGTCTAGACGCTTTATTTCGAAACATAATTTATTGAGAAATAGAGGTTTTGCCAATTCTAAATTACGTTAGGGGTCTTATACTGGACAAATAACTTTTGGCGGAATTTCCACTATGACGTTAACGCTTGGAATGTGACGTCACAGTTATATGACGCAAATCTAAGCGACAATTTTGTATTTGTCCGGTATTGCCCCTTACATCATGTAAAATTGGCAAAAATGTTATTGAGCCTATGACATTGCTGCGCAAGTCAATAAAGAAAGGAAGTAAATGATATAAGGGGAAAATAAAAAAAAAAAAATAAATAAAAAAAAAACAAAAACAAAAACAAAAACAAAAAAAAAAAAAAAAAAAAAAAAAAAAAAAAAAAAATAAAAACAAAAATAAAAAAAAAAAAAAAAAAAAGAAAAAGAAGAAAATACCCAACAAAACAAACAAACAAACAAATAAACTATCACTCATTTATTTGTGTACTGTACACCTATAAGATGGGTGTGGTCAGAATTTGATAATTAAATAAGATTTAATACAAATACTTACATTTTCTCAACACCCTCTCATATACTTTTAGGAATCCATCAACACAATTCCAATACATTAAACTTAGTTATACTTTATTCAAAATCAAGGGAAAGTGCCAATATAACTTTCAATGGTTTTAGGATATTTATATCTTATTATTTTAAAAGTGAAAAATACATGTTACTGAGGAAAGGAAATCTTGAGAGATTTTGACAAGGGATGGAATATTTGTGAAAAAACCCCTAATACTAATCTGATACATATACTTTTCTTTGTAAAATTCTATTCAAATTAACAATACAATACCTATTAGTATATACCTAACTAAATAAACAATCAAATTACATTGTATACATGTATAAAACCTTAATGTTTATATTCCTACAAGTAGGTATACAAATGTATTTATCTACATTCTCAGCATTTTTGTACATGTTTATAGTTATTAATGCTCAATCAATGGCACACTAGTATACTCTTTATATATAGAATAAGTGCCTTATTTTGTGTTTTCATGCAGGAATAAAGTACAATGGCTGATGCATTTATTAGATATAATGCGCAATTAGCGGCATTATAACTCATAAATGCATCAAATATTGTAATTTAATCCTGCATGAAAACACCAAAATAAGACACTTATTCTATATATATGCGCTTATAACGCCAAAATATTATACTGGAAACTTCCATTTCCCATTTATAAACCGTATCATTAAATCATTCCGGAGGGAAGTTATAAATTGAAAGAAACAGCCGGTATCCCATGACAACGTAACGTTTATCCAGAATGACATACTTTCGTCGAATGTCAAACACTTTAGCGCAAAATTCCACTTTGAGGACGTCATACATCGCTTTCTGTGCAGAAAAGTGGGTCAAAGATGGGCATTATGACGTCACTGGATCAATAGACCATATTCCGGTTTTGATAATACACCGTTCCACTTTCGTCAAAAGTCAAGCACTTTAGCGCAAAATCTGACTATGATGACGTCATGCAAGGTTGGATAAGTCCGACATTTGATTATGACGTCATAAGTATAACAATCAAAAATCCGCTAAACATCGCTTTCCATAGACCCTTTCGCATTAATTCTCGCGCCTGCGCATAAATGCTTCCGGGGGGGGGGGGTGTAACCGCTTGGGGCGCTATATAAACTATACCAAAATAGCAATATTTAAAGGACAAAATAATATATTTAGGATGAGTTTTGGATGTGGACATTTGTTGTTATCGATAAATTTGATATTGAAGAATAAATTAAAATAGAGCTTTCAACATGTCATCACATTGACAACTCAGTTGTAAGCTGCAAATTTCCCCTTTGGCGCCCTTTTCACTACGATTCAAAATGGTGAAACATTGTTGTGTATTTCGCTGCTCTAATGAAAATAATGCGACGACCAAAGCGAGAGGACTGAAGTTTTACTGATTTCCGAAGAAAATCCACAATAGAAGACTAACTGTTATATATAGATTAGAGCCGTCATCGCGCAGACCTCATACCAAACGAGAATACCAGGATCTGTTCCGAGCATTTCGAGGGAGGATGGCACAGTGACGACCGAGACGATGTTGCACCGACTATTTTCAGCTACAAAGACGTGACAACTGACAGACAGAGGGAAGATAGGACCTCAAGAAGAAATTTACTGAGGGTAAAACTTACATAAAAAAGTAATTGTTCTTGTAAAAATTACTAAAACTTCTATAAGTAGAATTGCGAAACGAAACTAGGTCATGGATAGAGAGAAGAACAAATAAATGGCATGTCAGTTTTAAATGACAGTGTTTCGCAATAGCAGCTGATCATTTTATTTTTCATTAATAAAAGTAAAATAATTTCTAAATGCCTAATAATGGAGTTTATTTTGTAACAATCATAGTCTATTACTCAACTTACTATACATGTATTTGTGAAATGAATGCACCATTAATGGCATTATAGTTTATACACAGTTTTGACCGGAAAACGGTGCAAGGGTGCAATCTGATGGCATAATTTGTGTACTGATAATTTAAAGCTGGCAAGACTTGGTGGTAGTGCTTTGAACCCTGCTTAGTCTCAGATCTTGCTGTTGTCAGTCTTTATAATGACACCATTTAAAAGCCAGTAGCGGATTTAGTTGAGAATGCAGGGGGCAACCCACCCCCCCCCCCCCCTGGCAGTGACCCAAAATTGGTTCAAAATCCCTGTATTTTGACAATTTTCTGTAAAAATTGGCTAAATTTGACCCTTTACTGCCTTGCAAAGGGGGAGCTGGATCCACCAGTGCAACCGAGGTCCAATGTTACATACCTCACAGGAGATGTGGTCTGTAAAAGATCCCTCAGGCTCACTGCTTCATGTTGATACGTAACAGAGAGCTGATGGAGTGCACAATGTACTAAATGTGTAAGAAAATACATTGTCAAGTGTTTGCCATGCTGTATCTCCAGAGACTCCTGTAAAATTAATTTTTCACCCTGCCTGATTATTATCTCTTAATTTCAATATTCTTACATTAATTTTAGGTTTTTGATGAAGCAGAGAAGAAGCAGAGTGAATATGAGGCCAGTAGCAAGCAGTTATCTTTGATGTTCCATTGAGCGTTATACTTCATTTTGACGATATAGACACCAGCGTTACCTACCAAGGTGTGTTTACATCATTAATTTGCTTGTTTTTTGTTTATCTAGTCAATCTATGATTGTTTGCAAGTGCTTACTTATATGATAAACTGCATCTGACTGATGCATGACACATAAATGCAGATAACCCACCCAGAGCTATCAGAGGTCTATAATATGCCACACCTACTGTGGCTCTTGATATCAATTTTAAAGATCTTATCTACCTCCAGGCCACACCTTCATTAAATGCATGGTCAACACTTTTGCAGTATAAGAGATTATATATAAATTTTACATTTGCACTACAGGAATGAATTTAATTATTATTTTTTTTTTAACAATCTATCAAAATGTGTATTACATGTGAAAGTAAATGATAAAGATATATATCAGTAATGTAGCAATTATTCTTGTAATCTTTTTTATTAAGACCAAGGGATACAATGTGAACCCGATCCGCTGCTATTAGAAAATCAGCAACTCCGAGAAGAACTACAGAGAGTGAAAACAGAGTTAAATCATCATCGATGGAGTGTAGACAAGATAAGAGACAACGATGCCATGATGAAGTTTTACACAGGAATACCGACCTTTGCTGCATTATTATGTTTATTCAAGTATGTGAAAAAGATATTGTTAACTACATGATGTTTACTATGCAATGGTGATACTTAATATATATTTAAATAATATTAAATTCAATTTGTGCTTGTGAGTCTTTATGCAGTCTTTGAATTAATTGCAACATACATTGGTTATATATTTTTGTGAAATGTTCACATTCATGATTCAACCCCGACTAACGAAGCAGATGTTCAGCCACAGCCACAAGAATGAATTTACTTTCATATAAGTTCCTTGTATTACACATTGTTACATGAAATACAATATACCCCTATTTTTTTTTTTTTATATTTTAGGTATCTTTCAACAAAGACTAAGATGATGGTATACTGGCGGGGTAGTGCAACGACTCGCGACGAACGGATGAGGACACTTTCATCTGAAAAAGTAATTTAACAAAACATACCGGTATGTATTACATACTGAAATTGTTACATTACTTATTAATTATAAAAAGCTAATGGAGGTTATGTTAACAATCCATAATGAGTTCAAATGGCCACAGGTCCCCCGGAGAGTTTACTCCGTATTAGCTGCTCTGTGGCAGGGGTATCATGGGTGCCACCCCACTCTTTGTCGCCTGCTTTGAGAACTCCTGCCCTGTACACCAGAAATAAATGCCTTAAAATCTGGAAATTAAAGGAAATTCTGCTCAATGCTGCATGTTGCGCAGAAAGTGCTTATCTTCATATTTAAAGCCGTTGAATTCTTGCCCGTTATGCCAGAAATAAATGCCTTGAAGTCTGGAAATAAAAGAAAATCTGCTCAATGCTGTACAATTAAGCACAGAAAACAAAACATTAATAATTATCATGTGCAAAAACATGTTTGTAAAAGAAGCGTTGTAGAAGTGGCATCACTTCTGAAACAAAAGAAGCATCAAAATGAATTTTTTCAATAAAACAATTATCTAAATTTTACTTACAGTTCTCTTCACAAAAGACCAACAACTACATATTGCTTTCCTGGGGATCTATAGAAGTCTGGACCACTTCCTCTTCAACAACTTATGGAGCAACGTCTGGAATATTCCAAAGCTGCCCCATGCCTGCCATGTTATTTAAAAAAGGCTAACTAAACTGATTATATTATCAATATTATTAATAAATGTGTCTACAGGTATAACACAATTGAGTAGTTGTTAATAGTGTTAATAATATTAAGGAGCACACTGGCATTGTGTTAATGGAAGAGCAGTTGAAAAAGGATTTGAATTTGGTTCCCATCAATCTCTAGACAAGACTCTGTAATATATAACCTGTGTTGGGAATAGCCTGTTGCAATTCCTGCAGAAAGAGGAGACCATTGCTATAGTCGAACTGTCTTTGGGATGGGTTGTCGAGGGTCAAATTCTAATGGCTTCTTGATGTCATTACCCTCTATGCTGCTTGCTACATTTGGTTTTCGCAGGTTCCACTACGATAGTGACGTAGCTCTTAGTTTCATAGCTCTTGGTACATTCCACTGACAGGGACGAGATGTACAGCTTTCACCCAGGTACGGCCTTGCTTTTACCTAACGCATGAAGGGCAAACAGCAAAGCACCAACAAGGCTGCAGGATTGGCCTAACCTGAAATTCAAATAAAAACATTCAGATATTGATATTTACATTACAATAAAACCTAACCAAAGGACATCAGAGTGACTGAAGGTAGGTGTGCTTTAGTTACAGGTGTCCCCTTATATACAAGTTCAGTTTATGCACAAAATGCTACTTTGAGATCACGACATGAGTCCAACATATACAGGCTGTTCTTTTATAGAGTTGTAAATAAAACTTATTTCACTGTATATGTAAGTTAAGTTCAAAGGTATGACATTGAATGGTCAGAGTTCGATACAAACAGGCCAAACACTAGATGCCAATATATCATTTTGTGGACATAACAAGTAACATTGAAATATTGTGTCTTTATTTCCTTTAATTAATGAAGGCTTATATTTTCACACTTATCATGATGATTATTTACCCGATGGAACACTGGCAGTAAGCAAACTCAAAATGCTCTTTCTGAGAGAAACACAGGAATACTTGATACCTCTGCTTCTTAAATGATGCCATACAGAAAGCTCTAATATATACAAAAGTGTCATTAATCTGAAAAATAAATGAGAGATGAAAATCACTCTTCACATTGTTGTAGTCATTTAAAGTCATATAGGTTTATGTGTGTATTCATACATGTATTAAGAATTGCTTGTTTTTCATTTGGTTGCATACTTTGAAATTTATATTTACATCTGCATTTACATAGAATATATGCACCTTAATGGATTTAAAAATTTATCTGCAAACACATTCCAGTAACTACAGAACAAACTCTCCTTAACTTGGAAGTGTAAAGTAAAATACACAAATAAATATATACCATGCATGAATATATCTACATTAGCAATATACATTTTCTTACAGCTGAATTTGAAGATGTAAAAAAATAATTTAAAATTTGTTGACAATTTACAAGACATGCATGTATTTGGTACTAGGCCATTCTTTACAGATAACTAATGAGTTAGAATAAAAGAACTGTTACATCATGAAATTATAATAATACATCTTAAATGTATTGAGGAATTGACTCTTGTCGTCTTGACAAATTTGTGTGACTGTCGCAAGAGATTTGTTATTCTGGTGACTGGTGTTTATATTGTGAACTGCAAACTAAACTTTCAGAAATAGTATACGATGAATATAATTCAAGTATCAGGTAAATAAGAGTAATTAAGAGTCTAGTTTCATTCTGTGGTGGGCAAGCAATTCCACTCCTGATCGTACTTGGGACTACTAGATGTAGGATCGGAGGTTTTTTCGGGGAGAAGTTCCTAAATTGAAATTTATGTACAGATCGGCATATGTATACCTTTGCAAACTGAATATTGGAAACAACACCGCCATCAAAGTGTTGTTCGGTTCTCACAAGACCCTTGGCATTATTCACAGTTTTGTCAATTCACAAGGCGCAGCCATTACCATAATAATATGGTTATGTACGCTAGCTAATGTTACTTTCGGTAGATCAGGAGAAAGCGTGTTTAAAGGTGAATAAGGCACAGACATAAATGCTGGTGGATTCTCAACAGTCGCAATACATGGAACAATGTTTTCCAAAGTTGTTCTTTCCATTACAGAACTCATATTTCGTAAAACTGCAAAGTTGTGCGTATCAAACTTGAAAATGGCGGTCTTTACACTTTATGTATGAAAAATTTTGTTGATATCTTAGTTGTCTAGGTGATTACATGTTTAAAGCTCTATTTTAATTTATTCTTCAATATCATATTTATCGATAAAAACAAATGTCCACATCCATAACTCTTCCTAAATATATTTAATTTGTCCTTTAAATTTTGCTTTTTTGGTTTTTTTTTTTTTGCGCCCCTTGTGGGTACCCCCCCCCCCCCCCCGGAAGCGTTTATGCGCAGGCGCGAAGAACTGTCCCGCAGTTATTGCGAAAGGGTCTATGGGGAAAAGTGGGACGGTGTATTGCTGTCTTTTTGTCCGAGATAATACATTTTGGCGTTGTTTTTCAAAGTGACGTCAAAACGCATGACATCGATTCATTATAACGACTTTATTACAAACAACGCAAAATGGTATTAGCTCGGACAAAAAGTCGGAATATGGTTTATTAGGGGATAAACGTACTGTGTTTGATTGTTTCCGACAGGTATATCGTGGTTATACCGTTGGAAACAGAGTTTTCCTGGCGATACTTGCGGGGCCAGGAAAACGGTGGTTTCCAACGGTATAACCACGGTATACCTGTCGGAAACAATCAAACACAGTACGTTTATCCCCATTTTAATTCATTGTAACAAAAAAAAAAAATCATTTTTTCTCTTTGAAATTGTCCCCAAATTCCTCGTTGCTAGGGACAGATGTCGCCATGTTTAAAATTCTTCCGAGAAACAAATTGATATATAGACACTGACATAACATATTTCTTCATTTTCATATTGTTATAATTTTATGATTAAATTATTAATCACAAAATGATTCATATACGAGTGATTTGACATCGCATCGTAAACAGCTGAACAGGCAGTTTTGCTGCGGCGCGGCGAGATGAAAGACATGCTCACGATGCTGGAAAGCATGTTGCATGGAGGTTCGTCATGTACGTTGTCAGTTGGTTCAACTTGATTGCAATAATTGTGCACGTGAATGGTAGAACTTGTAAATTGTCCTTGATACGAGACATAAGATGGACGTTAAGAGCACTGAACGAAGTTGTTACAGACAATATAGTTGGAATCAGAGGCAATGTGGACAAAGAGTACGTACAATCTAGTAATACATTTGAGGACGGTATATCGTGGTTATACATGTCTGAACGCAAACGTGTGGACCAATCAGAATTGTCAAAACAAAACAAGTGAATTAGAATGTATTTTATACAGAAATAAAATACATAGGTCTTAAAACCTTTATTTCAGCCAATTACAGTGGTTGTGCACAAAAACTTTTTTAAACCTTAAAGTTTGTATCTTTCTATCCAGGATTTCCGAAAAGGGAGGGCCCACATGTATATCAGCCAAACTACTTAGCCATTTTTGGTGCAAAATCTGGATTTTAACTAGTAAATATGTGGCCAAAGGGGGGGGGGGGCAGGCCCCCTTCTAAATCCGCCACTGATACTGTCACAATTTATCTATACATATAAATTCATAAATGTATTATAATGGATAAGTGAGTGAATGAAAGAATGGAAGTTGTCTCGTCTTGTGTACTGTCATATTGAGATGTGAGTCTGTTGTTGTATATATATTTATCAAATCATCAAATGGACAATGAAAATACTCTTCTTTTACAACCTTGGTTTAGGTATGATTTTTGTTTTCGCATAATGGAAAATAAAATAATTCTCAAACTGAAATTTGTAATTTCCCCAAATCTTACTGGATTTGGAGAACCCTCCCATTACTCTAATAATCCAGCACAGCCTCTGCTTACATTCAGTGAATTTGTAAACAGCAGCCAGTAGGACTTTAAGTCTGCGGTCGATATTCCTTAAGATTAAATTTAGAATAGTTAAAATGACGTTCAATAAGATTTGTATTTATATTCAAAGTTGCAATTAAAAGGGCTCTTCAACATTTCTAATTAAAACTTTGCCGATAAAGTTTGTCATTATATCGCGTGTCGGTTCAGAGTTGTTTACGGAGTTTATAAAATGGCTTGGATTTTTCAGTCTAAATACTCCACCAGCGTAATAATTTGGTTATATATTACATCTGCTGACGGTAGGTTGTTTTTTTTTTTCAAAAGTTTATAATAATGTTTTGTTTAGTTTTCTTTTAGTTTTTGTTTGTTTGTTTTTTTTTTTTTTTACTATTTTAGTAAACATATTAAAACTTAAAATAGATGCATGTATATAGTTAGTTGTATATATCGGAAGTGAAAACAAAAGATAATCATTTAAAAGCTACGTTTTCTTCTTCTTCTTCCTCTTCAGTGAGATAGACGTGTTGCATAATCAACATCTGAGAATTACTCTTTTCTCCTATACTAAAATTATGCATTTAAATGGTTGTCAATAAACTATATTTGGCGTCATTCTATTCTCGTTATAGTCTCACTTTTGATATATTTGCGAGACTTGTTTTCTGTGAGAGGCATATTTTGTTACACTTGACATGACTAACTTCGTGTGCATTCACACTCTCGATATTAAAGTCTTCGCGAATAGAAAGTAATTAAGAGTGCTATCTCGTTCTTTGATCTATTAATACATTTGGTATATCTTAAGTTCTGTTATTTATTGTACATTGGAGGGTAAGTAAGAAATGGTGAAAATATGTGTACAAAAAGAAGTTAGGCATGGGTAATGGTTTTAAAAAATCGAAATGAACGAACATCATGACATTTGTATCGTTTCTACTAAGGAGAGAAGTGCCCTCAATTCTTCCTTCCTTTCATACATCCTGTCAACAAAACAAAAACAAGATTTGTCAGAATACTACAAAGCTCGCAGGGAATGGTTGTTAATTTTCAAAGAAAGTAAATGTAAAAAGCAGATAATTCAGGAAATTGTTTCCATACCTTATTACGATATTTTGAATTAATAGGGATATAGGGTTTTGATACTTCACACGTAAGTTCCTTATGGCAAGTGCCTTTAGTTGGTACCATGACTTTTGACCTGGTGACCTTGACTTTGTTTCGAATTTGCTTTGCAATCCGACCGGTTTCTTGTTAGACATTTATTTAAAGACCTGAAATTTTGCGGACAATTTTGCACGAGCCTGAAGAATGATAGTGCCGTTTTAAGTCCGGATATTGATAATCGTGACGTACAATCATGTGACCGTATCAAAACAACGAAGGAGTGCTCTTCTGCTTCCTGATCTTCGAGTCTAATAAAAGTTCTTTCTTCCTCTCTTTCACCTTTTAAGACCTTGACTACAACCCTGTCCTTCGCGGCCCCCTCCCAATTTTTTCCCCCAAGAAAAAAAAAAACCAAGAAAACAAACAAAATAAAGGTGAAAATACCAAACAAAGAAACTCAAAAACAAAGTATAATGAAAGTGTATGAGGTGCTCGGCTTCTGACCGAAAGGTCCTTGGTTCGATTCCGATGTGGGCACACCGATGTTCTGTCTTTCGGATGGGACAGTAAAACCCGAGGTCCCGTGTCACGGTAGGCGTTGCACGTATAGATCACTCACTATTTCGGGTGGGTCCGTTGCAAAGGTATAAATTTCCTATGCAATGCATCAGCCAGATGCCGTCACCATATACGTGAAATAATCGTGGAGTGACGTTTCTTTAAAGTTTGCACCGTCATAAAAAATCATATCATTAACATAAATGCCTCATCAGCAGTGCTTATAACTAAAATTATTATCAAATATCCATATTGTACTATTAATCTAATCGAATTAGTCTAATAAATGTTTATTAAAAAAAACCCCATTTCCTTTATTTTTAACTCTAGCTGCTCCATGTGATGGCTACAATAGCTACGGTATCCAACGCTTTCAGCAAGCCGAGTCGTGCTACGTGTATTATGACACAATGATGGACGTGTATGCTGCTACCACTCAATGCAACAACATCAACATGCATCTGGTGTTCTACGAAACACAAAATGAGCAGAACTGGCTGGAAAATCAACTGACATGTGAGTTGAGTACTTTTCTTTTTTCCTCAGTAGGTTTGGGCCGTTATGTTTAGATACCTTTCGGCAATGTTTAGGTTCCCTTGTGTATGTAGTCTAAATTTTTCGTATCAATTCATTGAAAGACTATGATGCAAGTAAGTTTCGCACAAAGTCCCACAACGATCTATTGTTAATAAATTATAGAAATGGACGAGTTTTATATTTTTACCTTAATGGGGATTTGCAGGTTATACTAGATAAGACTTTTCATTATTTAAGAGCGAATCATTTACTTCGTGCTTTGCACTGAAGATGACGGTACTCGGACTTTCGCGTTTATTATTATAGTACTACATAAACATTTTATGAGGTTTTCATATTTTGTATGATAGTTGACATGTCAAGTTCAGTGGCGCATCCAGGGTTTCCGGAATAAGGGAGGGACAGGCTTGGTGTAGCGGTTGAAAGCGTTTGGCCTGCGGCGCCGATTCCATTCGATTACCGAATTGCGCCACTAAGAGGTTGGTTACATCCAGCTTCCATGTCGTAATATAACTGAAAAACTGTTGAAAGCGACGTAAAACACCAATCAACCAATTGACCAACCGAAAAAAGGGTCATTTTTGGGTGTCAAATCTAGAGTTTCATTTATATTACCTGAGAGTTTCCAGCTGTACTATCTACATATACATTTGGGTTCCCCAATCTATAATTCCGCCAATGAAGTTTCTAATTGAAAAAAAGGTTAATGCCACAGCTATCGCATTTTGAATTGTTTGAAAATTGTTTACGTCACTACACGATTATTTCACGTATATGGTGACGGCAACTGCCTGATGCATTGCATAAAAATCATATATCTGCAACAGACCTACCAGGACCATTGAGGGATCTTGAACATACCACGCCTACCGTGACACGGAACCTCGGTTTTTACTTCTCTCATCCGAAAGACAAGACACCGGAGCGGGAATCGAACCCGGGACCTCTCGGTCCCAGTCACCTTATGTATTGGGCCACGCCGGCTTTGCAGCTATCGCACCTACATATCTTAAGTTATTTAGTTGAATTTTCAATGTGGTTTCTTGAAATTTAAAGATAGTATCTTGGATTTTCAAGATAATCTTTTCAATTTTCGAGTTAGTAGGTTGAATTTTGAAGATAGTATCTTGAATTTTCGAAGTAGTTAAGTTGAAATTTTAAGTTAGTAAGTTGAATCTTCGAAATAAAATAAAAAAATAACGGGGCCCTGAATTGCTTCTGTAATACACTGTGCGTCAATGACATTCTCTCTCTTCAAAGATTTAAAATGAAAGTGACATGCGTACTTTATATATTTTTATAGCTTCTGCTCTTTATTACACGTATTGGACGGGGGCACAAAAATATTCCTCAGTGTGGCAGTGGTACGATGGTCAGAGTTACGGACAGATAGATCCCTCCCGAATCTCAGACCCTCACTCTGGCTCCGCATACGCCAGGGGAAATCCAGGTTATTTCAACTTGCAAACACAAAATGGAGGGGAATATCATTACGTCATCTGTGAGACCTATCGTAAGTAGAATGATGACTTGAAAAATATATTGTACTAGTATTTCCTTTGTTCATAATATTTTATTATTTTTATTAAGTACAGCCTTGACGTCACAAAGTAATTACAACTAAGGAGACGACCATTTGATTCTGAAAGGGGAAACCGGGGCGGGGGGGGTGGGGGGGCGGGGGGGGGGGGGGGGGGGGGGGGGGGGGGGGGGGGGGGGGGGGGGGGGGGGGGGGGGGGGGGGGGGGGGGTGGGGGGGGGGGGGGGGGGGGGGGGGGGGGGGGGGGGGGGGGGGGGGGGGGGGGGGGGGGGGGGGGGGGGGGGGGGGGTGGGGGGGGGGGGGGGGGGGGGGGGGGGGGGGGGGGGGGGGGGGGGGGGGTGGGGGGGTGGCTGGCACTTTTTAAAATAAATATTCTGACCCTGAAAATGCTGGAAACAAAAAAATCTGGCTTTGACAGTAATGAAAATAAATATCCTGGAAGCTAACATGTACATATACCAGATCATGCAAATATAATGTTTAATGTTCTATAGAAAATACTTTTTTCCGGCTCGTTTCGCTCATAAAATTGCTGCTTATATTGTATGTATAGTATATTTTAAAACTGTATAACTCGCATTTCAGCAGAATTTATAGCATTGCACAAATCATGCTCTTCAATATGTTCGACAAAACTTTATAGAATTATTGCTTTTTAAAACATATATTTGCATGCTTTATTTTGAAAGGCAGACAGGAGACAAGGACCCTTTGCTTTCTGAGAGATTTTCTCTACAGGTTCTTGTTCGGAATAATGTCGTTTGCGTCCGCTTGCCGCGAATTTCCAATCATTTTTGGGCAGGATTTGGTGTAGTGGTTAAGCGCTTGGCTTGCGGCGCCGACGATCCGGGTTCGATTCCCGGGTTGCGCCACTATGTTTAAGAGGTTGGTAACCTCTTGCTTCCATGTCGCGATATAACTGAAATATTGTTGAAAGCGACGTAAAACACCAACCAACCAACCAACCAACCAATCATTTTTTTCCGACTTCCCCTCGTGTTGTCCGCCCCTATACATATATTCACAAAGAAAGTTCAGCCTAAGTGTAAAATTTGAGATTTATAATAGCATGTGTCGTAATTCTAAGAATGAGTTGAAACTTTCTCTGTGAATAGTATGCCGGGTATACTATTTACAAAGGAACCCTTGGCTTATTTTTAAAATTAAGACTCACGCTATTACAATCTCAATTACTATCTCAAGTCTTACACTTAGACTTAAATTTCTTCGTGAATAACACGGCTGACATTTATACGCTAGACATACTGACACGTTAACGTTAATATTAATATGAGTGGCCAAACGGGGTCTTTATTGAATTCGCCTCATCTCTCATCTGAGTATATGCAAAGTCGATGTTTAAATTAAATAATGTGTATTTCAAAATATTTATGGTGGCCATATTTGTTGGCAGTGTTTCATTCCTTCAAACTTTCATTCATATCAGTGCAACAAGACATGCGTTAAATGATTTTAACACATATTCAAATGTAAAAAAAACCCCGAACATATATTTAAAATGAGAACAGAAGTATGACCAACAAGAGTGTATACTCTACTCTTATAAACAAACAAAAATAAAAAGAATCACAAGTGGGCCTATATAGTTCACCTGAGACATTGAAAACATTTCGCAATGAAACTGAACAATGCCTGCAGATGGACATACGTCTTTACCTTCTTTAAAATTTTATATCAGAATGTGTTTTGTTAATGTCATATATTACAATGCAATTCTAACAAGTAGTTATTGGCGACAAAAACATTAAAAAAATAAATAATTTGTCCCAAGATATCAAGGAAATAAATATTCTATCCTTCAAAGACCTGAAAATAAGTAATCTGGCTCAACCAAATTTGCCAGCTCCCCCCCCCCCCCCATCCTTTCGAATCAAATGGTCATCCAGACTACTGTGTGAAAACGGCATGGCATTATCAATTGATATATTTACACATTTGCATAGAAAATTTTGTGTATCGTTTGTAAACCAATCTGATTAAAACCACATCTTTATTGCACTTCTCTATTTGTCCTATTGCGTATATACACAACGGAACAAATAGAGAAGCGGAATAAAGATATGGTTTTAATCAGATTGTTGTAAACTTGTTCTCTCGGTCACAAAAATCACAATATATTGTTCAAATTTGTTTATTCATATTTTGTCCTCAATCGATTATACAATTTGGTGTATATTCACAGAATAATATAATATAATAATTATAATATAATATAATATAATATAATATAATATAATATAATATAATATAATATAATATAATATAATATAATATAATATAATATAATATAATATAATATAATATAATATAATATAATATAATATAATATAATATAATATGTAAAGGCACGTTATTTCATTTAAATTGTTTTGAATATAAAACCTCTATCTTACATACGTCACATACGTTTGTAATTTTTGTTGTTGATTTTTGTATTACAGCTACGATGACGTCACCTGCTACGACAGAAGGTAAAAGACTTCCGTAGTATGATGTTATAGTCTAAAAGTTCATCAGCATATAATATATAAAATATACAATATAATAATACATTATGTATACAGTTTAAAAATACAATAGTGTTTTCATGTCAGTAATTAAATATATGTACATCTGCGTGTACAATAATATTTTAACAATATATATTCATGTAGATGTAGTTAGAGGTTAGAATATGATCAATTAGTTCTCAAATTCAAAGCATTAATAAGGTGTTTGGATGAATTACATAAACATTATTTTTCATAGATAATAATTTCAGAAGTTTTAAAACATGTATGGTTAAGTCCAGATATACCGCTTTATAAATGCAGTTCTCAAATTGTTATATTTGAAGATACGAAAATAAATGGATACTCATCTTCAATTTCATTTACGGTACATTTATCACGAATTCTCTGAGTTCTGTCAAAGTTCAAGTATCTGTCTCTTTCAATAAATAAAGTCATGATCGGATTGACAGTAATGATGTAAACGGTTCTGGTAATGATTTACGAAGGAAATGTTGCAAAAAAAAAAAATATCTGGTAAATATTTATACAATCTACATTAGGTGATGATTCAAAATTCAAAATTTACAGTCATTTCTTTAATTAAAGTATATTATTCAATCTAGTGTTGAGTCTATTCGTTACACAGAGTTATCTCCCATTTGAGGCGGTATCTTAATTAAAACGATTTATGACGTCATCAATTTCCTATGAAAACGTCATTTGCGGACTATCATTTTCATGAGTTTTAGATCAATTTCCATAGAATTTGATGACGTCATAACATATTCCTTTTGACTCATAAGGATCCCAAACGGGAAGTGACTCTGTATAACGAAAAAACCGAATAATGCAGCCATTTGATTTGTGAATGTAACGCAGCATTCGATCGGGATGATGAGTTATATACACGCAGGCCCTCCCCCCGCCCGGGGTAGAAAAAAAAAAAAAAAAAAAAAAAAAAAAAACCAAACAAAAAAAAAAAAAAAAAAAAAAAAAAAAAAACACTCGCGTCTATGAACCGAAAATATGGAAGGGGGAAATTTTGTAGAATAAATATACATGTACATGTTTTTCGTAATCACATGGATGATAAAAACTGCATATATATAAATTTACTCATAGCATTACAAGTAAACAACTACTTTTTTAAAATTAATTTCGCGTAATAAAACTTTAGCGAAAGTGGAGATTTGTGATATATTAGCGTAGTCATAAATTTGCGTGACCTTTAATCTTCCTTCTTTACATGTTTGAGGACATTTGCATTATAGCAAGCTAGCCCCTTTATAAGATAAGAATTGCTATAATGACCTCCTAGAGGTCTTATGTTACACTATAAAACATGTATCTTAATTTCAGTGTAATTAAAGAAGTATTAGTGAGTACACATATCACGTAATGACACCATAGGGGTAATTTACCGTCTGGAAACATTTTCATTCAAGATTCATGTGTGTTTAAACAATTTCTTTTACTTATGAACATGTGATCCATGTATTAGAGGTTTTTTCTGATTTTAAAAGATTTCTACCAACAGTTCTGTCAGAGTCTTTTATATAACCAGAAGTGTATGTAAAAATTGTTCACTGAATAGATGGATATTAAGAACATATTTATAAGAATATATTTAAATGACTAGAAATGAAAGTGTAAAATATTATGTTTCCAGTATAATGCGCCCCCCCCCCCCAAATGTAAGTGTGAAATATTATGTTTCCAGTATAATGCAAAAAAAAAAAAAAAAAAAAGAAAAAAAGAAAAAAGAAAAAAAGAAACAAATAAATAACCCCCTCCCCTCCCATATTATAATAATAAAAAACAAAAACAAAAATAGAAATAAATAGTTAAAACGGAGAAGTATGGACATTAAACGTATATACTTTCTTACTGCGGAAACCTCAACCATTGACTTTACGTCACATCCGGTAACCTCTGCGCATGTTCCGTCCATTTACATGAACATGAACGACAACACGTTTTTCAAAGTCGATGGTCTGTTTACCAACATGTATGTCCTGACTGTATATCCCTATAAATCAAAGATTGTTTGTACTCATCGATGTACCATTAATATTTACTGCGACGCAGTGGAAGTAGATGTCACGTGGCAGACATGCGCACTACTGCAGTATAATCACGGACAAACGAATTCAACCATAAGGGACTGTAACTTAAATCTATGTTTTTCAAGAATGTAGAGCGTCGAAAGTGGTGGAAATTGGGTCTTTTCGTTTTGCAGAGTTATTTCCCATATGAGCAGGTATCTGACGTCAAATAATTGTGACGTCATACAATTCCTATATCATTTCCTCTAAATTTTACACCAATTTCCAGAGAACTAGTTGACGGCACAATGGTTTGACGTCAGATACCGGCATATATGGGAAATAATTCTGTATACGAAAAGACCTACTGTCCGCGCCACTCACTTTGTAAACCGAAAAATCTGGATTTTCACTTATTTAAACTTTAAAATAGTTTTAACAAAAATAATATCAATCGACAGATCTTGTTTAGTCGTAACTTTTGATGTATGTTATATGTTTCTACGAAGAAGCATTCGTATTTTATAAGCAAAAAATCATTTTAGATAGGGCGTTTTCTATGTTAATTTTCACGTGACGTCGCCAATGTTTAACATTGAGTCTATGGGAAACTTGGCAACGTCATGTCAAAATTTAACATGGAAATCGACCTATCTAAAATTGATTTTTTTCTATAAAACATACAAACATATAGCATATACCAAAAGTTACGACTAAACAAGATCTATCGAATGGTTTTGCCTTTCTGAAATTATTCTGAAGATGAATAACTGAAAATCCAGATTTTCCAGTTTCCAAAGTGAGTGGCGCGGACAGTAATACTTGAACATGCGTGTACATGTTACATGCAAATCTGTTGTACTTGTAATATTTGTATACTATCTTACATGTATGTATTGAGTCTTTTCGTTAAACAGAGTTATTTCCCATTTGAGACGGTATCTGATGTAAAACAATTATGACGTCAATAATAATAAAGACATGAGGGTAATTTTTTTCATTATTATCTCGTGTTGCAAGATTATGATATTATGATTTGTTTGGAAATTTTTTTAATGCCCTACTATATCTACCAGGTTAACATTTGATTGCAATTCACCTAATAAACCCAACAAACAAATATATATATATATATATATATATATATAAGCACAGGTAAGCGATAACGATACTAAAACAATTAAAACATTTTAAAAATTTTTTTTAATTGTTTTAGTATCGTTATCGCTTACCTGTGCTTTTATATTAACCACTTTTTCTTGAGCGATTTTCATTAACCTTCATTGTGGTTGATGAAAAATTAAATGATTTAAATTTAAAAAAAAAAAAAAGAAGAAGAAGAAGCCCAAAATACTAGTTGATTTTTAAATGCGATTTTTCTCCCCCATGCATAGCTCTGAACTGATTGATTCTTTGGTACACTTTTTCGGCAACTTTGGTTTTTACTCAGCTCTTCAAATATTTATACACTGTATATTATAACAATTTCAATTTGGCCTTGAGTTTCACTGAAGCTGACATAAAGTTGTCGAAATGCACATATGGTGCATCAAAATTATAACATGCATTATGGGTTGTTTTATTTCTACTCGAACATTAATGCCAATACCTTGAAGCTTCGCATGACAAATGAGTGGATTCAGGAATACTTCACCCCCCCCCACCCACCCACCCCACCCCGCCCCCCCCCCCCCCGCCCCCCCCACACCCACCCCCCCCCCCCCCCACACCCCCCCCCCCCCCCCCCCCCCCACCCCCCCCCCCCCCCCCCCCCCCCCCCACCCCCCCCCCCCCCCACACACACACACACACACACACACACACCCACACACACACCCACACCCTTGCCCCCTTAATAGTACTAATAGAACTCATGGAATGTAAAAAAAAATAAAAAATAAAAATAGGAATTTTAGGAGGGTGATAAATAAAGGAAATGCTTGTACGATTTCCATATTTGGAAAGAAAAAATCTTTAGTGAGAATAACAAAAGCCATACACCAATAAAAAGTGTAGAGTACAATATCTAAAGGTCCAGTCATATGACCCGAAAACAGAGGTGTACATGTGTATTAGTAGTAACTTATATTAAATTAATTTATTGACTGATATTTCATTAAAACCCGCTCGATAAGATACACTGATCTGTTTCCTAATACAGGGTAGATTGATATGTTTTTATTTTCAATACCTTTAATTTGGAAAAGAATTTACTGTAATGAAATATACTCTGCCCTTGTTGGAATCGATGTATTGGATATTATTTTTCGGTACATGTTTTATTAGTTTTGAGTAAATTATTTGCTCCATGGTATAAAACAGAATCAATTATTATGATATTTTATACTAACAAGAATTTTCAATAAATGTACTATCAGAAGTGATCATTAGAGTTTATTTGTAAACACTTCATAACTTGGCCCCGAAACAAAATTTAAAATTCCGTTGGAAATTGTATACCAAATCACAAAAAGCTACTTTTAATTTATGATATTTACAATGTTAAGATCGCAATAGGTAGTTAAAAACTGACGGCCAATTTCAGCCACCCAGTTAGTAGATTAAAATATGTCGACCTTCTTCATATGTTTGTGGGCTTGTCAGATGTAAAGTCGACCTTGTCAAATGTGTTTAGTCGTCGACTTATAAATTGCTATATCGAATTGATCAGATCAAAAAAAAAAACGTTTTGAGAACTTGGTCTGTGTTTTGTTCTTACTGGCTAAATGCTATATCGATTTATCAGATGTCCTATCGGACTTGTCAGAAATTTATATCGGTTTGTCAGGAGTCATGTCGACTTGTCAGATGTTTTGTGGACTTGGTCAAATGCTATATCGATTTGGTCAGAAACTTATGATGGTGTGATTTGGTCAGATGTGTTTGACTTATCAGATGTTTATTTTATTTTTATGTCGACTTGTCAAATGTTATGTCGACTTTTCAGATTGTTATGTTGACTTGGTTCCCAAATGTAAATATCGACTTGTCAGGTGATATTATGACCGCGTCAGGTCAGAATATTATGTCGGACTTGTCAGATAGTATGTTACGACTTGTCAGATGTTATACCAACCTTGTCAGGTGGTTATATATGTGAGCTTGTTCGATGCTATTGTGGATTCGTTAGATGGTATGTCAGCTTTCAAGCTTATCAGATATTTTATAGATTTGCCATATATTATTTACAATGAATAGAAAATAATGTTGGACGAGTGAGAAATATTGTTTTGTTGACCTTGACATGAAAATGATTTATGATAAGTCCAATATTAGGAACTGACAAGTCTGACTCTTGGATTAACACACCTACAAACAACTTATATCAGCGTTTAACAAACTTCTCAATGGTCCCTCCGAAGGGAAGTGACACATCAATTAAAACAAAGAAACAAAATTAATAAAATTGTCAGAAATATTGTGAAATGGAAGAAGAAATGTCAGGAGGACCGAAAATATTGGTGAAAATTCACTGGAAGAAGGTCGAGGAGACCGAAATATTGTGGAATTACAGAGTTTAATTGTTCTTTGTTTTAACATTCGCCTTTAAATGGTGATGGATCCTTTAACTATAATGAATTAAGTGTTTACTTTTCAAAATTAAAAGTGAAACCCGGGTTTAGGTAAATATAAAACTGCTGTTGTCTTATAGGTTTCATTTTTCTTAGAAACGAAACAGCGAAAATAAGATCCAAACACGAAAATAGTTTTTAAGCATGCCAATACCTCAACCTAATTCTGTTAGGCCAATTGCATTAGATGATTATTTTATACACCAATGTACAGGTTGGGCGCTGTGTCAGAGAAGAATTAGCTCCTCAATGATCCCATCTGTAACGTTAAACGTTTGAATATAATATTGAGGAGGAGGGGTGGGGAGGAGGGGGAGTGGTGGGGGGAGAGGGAGGGGGGTGATGGGGGGCGGACGTGGACTGAGGTGTGGGGGGGGTTTGGTTGGAGGACTTGGGGAGGAGGTTAATTCGGGTGAGAGAGGAGGTGGTAGTGGGGAGTTGAGGAGGAGGTTGGGTGTGGGGGGGGGGGGGAGGTGGGGGGAGGGTGATGAGGAGTGGGGGGGGGACACCCCCCCCCCCCCCCCCCCCCCACCCCCCCCCCCCCCCCCCCCCCCCCCCCCCCAATCCCCCTCGTTTTTTCGCAACCAAGTTTTTTAAATCAAAACCCGAAACGAAATTTTTTTAAAATTTTTTTTAAAACTTGTCCGTTATTACTTATTTATTTTTTGAAATTGATACGTTTTTCTTTGAAATGAGCATAATATTTCGTTTGGATCCTTTGGAAAGTCGGAGAAACCAGGACAACTGGAAAGACAAAATAGTCGTTTGGGCGATTAAAATAGTTTAACATCAATCCCAAGTATGACGACAATTTATAGTCGATATATAATACCAATGTTGGGGTCAACCATAAAAGTCTTATATTTACACACGTGTTTTAGGGAGTTAGCTAGTCCCAAATCGGAATATCTCTCTGTCCGTTTTTCGATTACGAGTAAATACCGAAATAGTTTAACAAAACCAGGGGCCCCGAGTGAGTGTTGCGAATATAATCTTAACCACCTAGTTAAGGCTTAACGAATGATTTTAAAATTTCATTTGACTATATTCCTTTGGGGAAATGAAAAAGACTTTAAAGTCACAGTCACTGTGTACTGATTTGTTAGCATATGAAACAAGGAGTTTGTAAAGTAATGTGGATTTTATATAAAAAAACTTTTAAAACCTAAAACCCTTTCTCAGTCCTCTAAAGTTTTAACGGATATTGTAAGTCTTAACCAGTGGTTATAGGTTCGAAACAAAACTGGAAGCCATGGGGAATTCTTTTCTGAGAAGAATAGGCTAAGTAAGTTCGATAACTCTGAAATGCACTATCGTATTGATTTGTTTGTATCTGGTTATTGTTTTACCGGTAGTGGATTTAGGACGAAGGAGTGCTTTATCTTAAAATTAATTATGCTTTCTTTGTATAGCTTACAATGAGATGAAAGTTTGGACAGCTATTTATTGCATAGGTGGAATCTACGAAATTCTTGAAAGGGGTGGGTTGGTTGCTGCCTCCCCGTGACTAATGTTTGTTTTTGTTTTTAATTTTAAATTACCCCCCCCACCCACCCCCCCCCCCCCCCCCCACCCCCCCCCCCCCCCCCCCCCCCCCCCCCCAACGACACAAACAAATGCTCCCCTAATCAGTCCTTCCTGAAAGAGAGATTGCCAGGACCGTACAAATGATGGAAAGAAATGACATTTTCTTTGGTAAAATTTTCCGACCCAAAATAGAGAGGGGGGGGGGTACGGTTTTGTAAAGGGTTGACAAACTTTTCTTTCTCTATATCCGCTTAAGTGTATATGCCATATCCCCACGCTGTTGTCGTCCTAAAGCGGTTGTTTTTTGGGTGTTTGTGCGACGCCACAAGGCTAGAGGAAGACCTTCTAACCTGGTCGCTATATAATCCTTGTTGAACAATGAAACAACAAGTCCTCGGAAATTTGAGAAAATTATTAATTAGAGCTTTCCATTTAGTGAGACCTTGACTTTTTGATTTTGACCTACCATAGGGGTCAAAAAACTTCATATCTAGGTTTATATCTTTTGAACCATGAGAGATATAGGGCTTTTATATTTCAATATACAGAATGTAAACATTTTTGTAAAGTCTTTCCCGTTTCAGGCACGAGTTTTTTGTGTTGAGTCTTCCTGACCTAACTCTATCTCAAATTTAATAATTATTAGAATAAAGACAGCACCCCCCAAGAAAAGTTATGTGGGGAAAGATGGAAAAACTAAAATCACCCTCTCTCCTTCAATTTTTTTTTCACTTCGAAATTTTCAAACCTGATCTTCTACATAAATTCAACTATTCGCCTACCTGTCCTCTGTCCAGGTCCGATCTGTTTCCTTATCTCTTTGGCATACTCATAGAGTTTACTGTTCGTTATTTAGGTACACACAAGAATATTTCCCTCCTATATTTTCTAAAAGCTGAGCTACGTCTCTGTCAGAACCAATGCTGTTTTTTTTTTTTTTAAACTAAGACTTAGGTCCGAATAGATGACTAGTCCTTTAAAATGAGACCATAGTAACAGAAGTCCTGGCATCTGTCAACAGTGGATTGATTAGGAAATAACTAGGCTCCTATAACCAAAATTTTCTGTTTATCAATGTATTAGAGAATGGGATGATATTTAGTTTGTGTCTCGGTTTTTGTCTATACATCGATAGACAGAATTTTTTTACAGTCAATTATCTTATATTTTAATTACAGCTATTTCAAAATTATCTTTTTCAAAGAACGATTAACATCTGAAGATCATGAATGAATATAACGCTCAACTTTTTAGTACACTTCATATTGGAAGAAGAAAAAAAAGAAGAAGGAAAAAGTCTTGTATTTTTTTGGGGAAAAAACAAAAAAAACTTTGGAAAATAAATACATAATTTCGCCGCATCAATCTTACGGTACTAATAGCCAAAATCGAGAATCGCGATACCTGGATGGTGGAGTTCCATCAATAATATAGATAGTATATATACGTAACGAGATAGAATAGAGAGAATTTTCATGAAATGTTACGAAATACAGCAGTAATTGATATTTATATTTTTTTAGTATATTTTTATTCAATTTAAATCCGGACTTTCTCTTATTGAGATAGAGATCACTCGTTATAAAGATCTGCATCTAGATCGGGAACGGGATAGTTTGTGTTTACGGGCCGGTGCGGCCACACGGGCATCATGTATTGCTCGAGGGGAACATTGTTCCCTATACAGAAATAAACAAAAATTTTACTTCGTGCGTTTGTGTTATATACGTTTATACGATCAAATTGTGGAAATAATTAAATAAATTGCCATAATAGAAAGGAATATTTTTTCAGTTTGAATTTATTCCGTGTATCGAGTAGAAATATATAGGATACAGTTTACTATTTACCAATGTACCGTAGTTGAAATTTTTCTTGCTTTTTTCTTTCCGCATTATATTTAAGTGTGAAATATACATGTAATTAAATTAATAAAAGCAAGTAGACAATTTTAACAGTGGTTAAACTTTCAATTGCTTCATGATAAATGACATGCTTGTTGTAGTTTAAAGTTTTCTCCCTCTTCCCCTATAACTAGATCATATTGGAGAAACATGTAACTTAGAATTATCAATATTGAAGAAACTTATTTTTTATTTTCTATTCTTTAAATTAATTAATTTTTGGTTTTTAGTTTTTTCTCGACAAATAGATAAAAAAATAACTAGTAGTGAAATATTAATTTTGAAAGCAAACAGAGTTTCACGTCTGTGGTGGTGGTTGGTTGTGTATGCTTTGATTGATATAGGATTTACGTTGCTATCAAACAATTTTTCCGTTGTATCCACGACATGGAAGCAGGAGGTTACCATCCGTTCTTTTAAAACATAATGCCGCCAACCGGGCAATCGAACCCGGATTCGTCGGGCAACCGGCAAACGCCAAAGCGCTGCCTATGCCTGCCTGAACCACTACAAACCCACTGGAGGGTTGGCCCCCGAATACACATGTGCAAAATCTTTCGAAAAAAGACCCTACACTAATTGGCCGATATCGAGACGATATCCGACGAAATCGAAGGATGGGGTTGGGGTTTGGGCTTTGTAATCTGCATCCTTTTCAACGATAACCGTTACCAAGGAGAAAAACAATTTTTATTTTTTGACTGTATTTTAAGGGCTGTGAGGTGCCCAATTTAGTTAGTTGCAATTTAGTGTTCTGAAAATTTCAACATTAAGCTTCTTTGCCCTTTTTTGTACTCTGGGTAAAACAGAACATAGTGGTAAACAGAATAGGATCAATTAATAGATAGATAAATGTATAATAGATCAGATTATTGTTTTACATCAATCCCACAATTTATTTCACCGTTACATGGTGACAGCATCTGCTTTTATGCATTCGCATTGGGAATGGAAATGTATACCTTTGTAATGGACCCTTTCTTTCAAAACATGCAGTGAGGGATACTTTAATTGTGCCACGTCCTACCGTGAAATAATGGAGAAGAAAAATAAATACAAAAAAAGGGACCTGTGTTAAATAGCCCTTCTTTTCGCAAAAAAATCCTTACGAATTGTCGTTAAGTTTTTTTTTTAACATGCGAACTTCGTTTAAGAGGAGGTCTTAAGGTCCTTACTTCTTAAAGAAGGCATTCCGTATGTGAAATCTTTACGACAAAAAACTTGTAACGAACAAACTTACGAACAACATTTTCCCTAGCAACCTAGTTTGCTCATGCGTCCTTCAAACTTTCCGATGGGGATGTAAACTAAATCTATAACGCGCATTATTTACGAATGTACGATAATTCAATGTACTTGCTATGTGTTGTGCAACTCCACGTCACAAAAACAATAAATTTAGACACTTATTCTATAATATAATGACTTCTCCTTCCTTTATCAGTTAGACTAAATGAATTTAGGGGGCCGCCCAGCCCCAAGCAGTATTTACAAGTCTCTGTGAGGGGTGTGAAACCCCTCTCCAACCTCCATGCCCCCCCCCCCCCCCCCCCCCCCCTTCCTGGCCGTATCCAGTGCGATATTTTTGTCCGTTTTTAAAAGAATGTATAAGACCCTCCCCCACTATATATTTTTCTTCCCTCTCTCCCCCTACCGGTCCCCCTTGCCTCTCCTCTCCCGCCCCTTTCCCCCCCCCCCCCCCCCCCCCCCCCCCCCCCCCCCCCCCCCCCCTTTCTATGTTTTGAATGACATTATTCAAGTAGATGTATAAAAGAAAAGAGCGTCTAATAACAAAGTCTTAGAGGCGATTCACACCGCCTATTGGTCAATTTTAAATGTACTTGGCCCCTATCAATTTATCAAATTAACGAAACCGCCATTTCACTAGACTCCCTTGGCTTCCTTAGATTTTTAGAATTGATAAAATTCACTCTAGTCCTAGATGGAGGATCGAAAGCACATGTTAGGGCAATTTAGCTTAGCCTTAGGGCTCCACAAGGTTTTGCTGACAACTCTACTCCTTAAAATTGCAAAAAGCTTTAAGATTCTACAATTTTCACAAATAATTTTAAAATATATATGGCACTTACTAACTTGTTCCTAGATTTATATAATTACTGACGTCACAGCAGAGGCCCCACACCGCGTTTCTTTATGCGTCCTGCTAAGTACCGGCTATCCTACCCTACAGATTCTATAGTCCCTGTTTCACAAAAGATTCGCCGTTAGTGCGCGCCCTCTCTGTCGTCATAATGGTGCATTTACCGTACAAAATGTTTGAAAAACAAATCACGAATGATGAAATACG